>CAUYQG010162066.1:0-20668 GCA_963574415.1 Tarsius wallacei | reverse complement strand
GAAGGAAACCGAGGCTTAGAGATGTTGGAGAACTTGCTCCGGGTGGCACGGATAAGTGAGGGAAGGAAGAACAGGATAAGGGCTGTCTGCCTTCCAGTGTGAGCCTCTCTCGGTCTTATCGTCCAGACAGAGGACGGCAAGTTCTCTGGAGATGCACCCAGAGAGCGGCAGAGCTGGGACCACACCGGCTGGGGAGAGAGGTCAGTGTGGAAGGGGGTGTGCTGACTGTGCATTCCGAGAGTCAGGGGACATGCATTCGTGTCCTGCCTCTCCCTCCACCTCTTCGAAGTGGTTTTGAAACATCACCCTGCCTCCCTCACAGATTAGTGGGGACCGGCTGGGCTAAGTCACCAGGGGCTTGTTTTTGTGGGAACCATGCTTCCAGAGTCCACGGGTAGAGGGCCATACTCTCACAGACATGCAAGTACCACTCACGCCAGATTCCACCTCCAAGTAGAATGGGAGAAGGTATTTTCACTTGGTTCTGGGGCTGTTTTCTAGGGTGGTGAGGTACCCTTTGTAGATGACTATGGGCCTCATGACCCATCCCACAGGGAGTTCATGGCAGGGAGGACCACGTGGGTCTCTTATTCAAAGCTGTTGGGGCCAGGAGCCGGGCTCTGGAGCCAGAACGCCTGGATTCTGATCCTGACTCTGTCACGTGTTAACTGTGTGACCCTGGACCTGTCAGTGCCTCAGTTTGCCCAACTGTAAAAGGAAGACAATCATAGTACCTTCCTTAAGGGAAGGTTGTGGGAGTAAGCCAATATGCATAAAGCACTCAGAGATGGACACATAATAAGTGCTCAGCAAACGCTGTTCAGTGATGATTGAGCAAACGCTGGTTGCCGGCAGAAACGAAGCGCCATGCCAGCATATGGCCCAGGTGAGAGGGGAGGGCAGAAGACGCTGCCGGCATCCCTCTGGCCCCTTCAGCCCTGGAGAGGAGGGATGAAGGGCTGGGTGAGACCTGAGCCAGGTCAGGGGCCTTGCTGGTAGCCTCAGGGCTGCATCAGGGATTTGGGCCTAGGGGAATGCAAATCCCTCCCCTCCCGTGGTCAGAAGGGCATTGGTTCCCCTGTGGCCAGTCGAGGCTGGGACAGATACATCCAGACCCATCCCCAACCACCTGGAGACACAGCCTCGCAGAGTGTTTTGCCCTGATGGGGAGGGAGGGCAACTACACTGAGGCCTCCAAACCATCTTTCCCACCGCCCTTGCTAACAGTTTGGATGATCCCAAGGGAGGCCCCTCCAGGCAGAAGCCTCTCCTCTCCTTTGCTTCCTCTTTCCTCGCTCCCTTCCATCTCCTTAGTGACTTTGTGTTGAACACCCTTTCGTAAGAGTGTAAAGGTAATAAGAAGTGGCCCTCGCACTTGGATGGTTTACAATCTAGTATGTGTGTGGTGGGGGAGAGGTGGACACAAAGCAGCTAGGGATGGAGCCTGGGAATGGCACAGGCATGGCAGGGCTCTCGCCCCAGGGGGCAGGCGCCACCACCAGAGGGGAAGCCAAGGAGGCCTTCACAGCCCGACAGCCCTTGGAGAACCTCCGATGGTTTACCGTCTCAGGACAAAACTGAGCCAAAGCCAACCTAAAGTGGAGAAAGGCAGTCAGACCCAGATTCTGAATCCTGTCTTTGTTCAACCCCAGATGCTTCCCAAGGTGGGAAGAGACTGTTAGAGGCTGGGCCTCGGGGTTGGCTCAGAAGCTGACTTAGTATCTGTTTCCTTCCAGGGAGCAGAGAGAGAGGCAGCTGTGGCAGAGGGGAGACTCGACAGGGGCTGGCTCCGGCTCTGCCCCTTACTGGCACTGGGACACAGGAGCGTTGCTGAGTCTCTCTGGGTGGCTGTCTAACATGAGTCACTGCACCAGTCACTGGGCCCCTCCCGGCCCTGGCAGTCCAGGGATCTATTAAATGTCCTAGACACGGTCCTAAGGGGCCCTGCTTACAGCCGCGAGATGAAGGGAGACGAAACATTAAGCTCCTCACCACCAAAATTAGGTCCAGGACAGGAAAGCGCCAGGTTGTGAGTCCCTCCTCCTTGTCCAAGGGCAGCTCCTTCCTCTATGTGGGAGAAGGCATCAGCCAGGCGGTTAAAGACAGGACTCTGGGCCAGGCTGCTGTGCTCAAGTCACAGCCACGCCTGCCACTTACTCACTAGGTGCCTCTGGGCAAGTTTCTTAGCTTCTCTGTGCCTTAGTTCCCTCACCTTTACAATGGGCACACTGATTTTGTCTTTCTAAGGGTTGTTGTGAAGATGAAATGAGTTGCTATGTGCAAGAGCTAAGAGCCTCTTTTCTAACTGGTGTGTGTGTGTGTGTGTGTGTGTGTGTGTGTGTGTGTGTGTGTGTATGTGTGGATACTGTCCTCCAAGCTTGCAGCCGTCCTGCCAATCTCTTCTGCCTTTCAGGGCCCTGGACAAGGCCTGCTGCTGGTCTGAAGTCTGGCGGGGTGGGGGTGCAGGGCAGGTGGTACAGGTTCTGAAGGCCCCAGAGGCCCAGGGGAGCCCCTTGTTGTCTGTCCATGTGGCCTGAAGGCGAGGGTGTGATGGAGCCCTGTCTAGGCGGCTCCCTGGGGTTCTATTTATAGATCTGGTGAGGGAACACAAGGAGATCAGATTGCAGCTTGGTAGGGTGAAGCTTGTTGGCTGCTCACAGACTTGCCCACCTCCCCTCCCAAGCTGTGGAAATGGCATGGAAGCTTGGGTATCCCTGTCCCCTCTGAGTCTCTGCCCAGGCTTGCCTGTCTCCTCCTACTTCCCAGCAGGGCTACAATACGGGCTGTTTATGGCTCGGAGCCATGCGTGGTCCACGGGCCTGCCTGCCAGCTCCTGCCTGCTCTCGGGCAGGCCACTGAGAGTGGGCAGTCATCACATCCACAGCCTCACGGTCTGTGCTTTGTGGGCAGCCTTCAGACACTAGTGGCCAGGGAAGGCCGTGGCCTTGGAGAGGTCGCCGTAGAGTTGAGCGTGGGCAGAATGCCTCTACAATAAATCAGAAAACATTAGCCAGGCGTGGTGGCGCATGCCTGTAGTTCCAGCTCCTTGGAAGGCTGAGGAGGAAGGATCACCTGAGCCCAGAAGGTCGAGGCTGCGGTGGCCGTGAGCGTGCCATTGCACTCCAGCCTGGGCGACAGAGTGAGACGTCGACTCAAAAAAATAACAAATAAAATGTTATATATGGTATAAATTGGACTTAAACAAATATGGATGCAAGAAAGGCGGCTCTGGGGAGGTCCATGTCCCCCCGGAGGTCTCTGCCCAAAGGGAGGGACGGACACTGGAAGAAAGCACTCAAGGTCTCCTGACAAGGGCACTGACTTCAGACAGGGGAAGCTGGGAGACTTCCTGCAGCAGGGAGTCCTGAGCTGAGCCTTGATGGATGTGAAAGTGAGCCCAGGAAAGGCGTTCCAGAAAGAGAGAGACCTACGTGAGCAAAGGGGGTTGTCAACAACTCATGCTCCTGCGAATCAGTATGTGCCCGCCGCCAGCACCAGGGGCTCAACAAGCCACAGGCAAAAACCAGATTCTTGCCCAGAACTCTTTTCTGAACTTAAAAAGTGTAGAGAAGGAGAGAGTATGGATCTGGGAGGCAGACACTCTGGGTTCTGTCCTGATTATCTCTTCACTGGTAGATACTGGACAAGTCAGTCCTTTCTCTAGCCTCAGTTTCCTCATCTGTAAAATGAAAATACCATTTTTCCTTCATGGGTATGGGATAGCTGAGAGTTGTACACACGCAGGGCATTGCTCTGTGGATGAAACTTTTCTGGGACTCCTTGCACGGTGGCATTCTCATTCACATGCTCGTTGTCCTTGCCCGCCTCACTGTGAGCTTTGAGAGAGCAGCGATTGCTGTGTTTTGTCCCATGGGCACCCAGCACCATGCCTGGTGCACTAGAGAGGTCCTATGAATCTCTCTGACTGAATGCACACACCACTGGAGCCTACAGCTTCAAAACTTATTCTATTTAGCCTTTGGGGGCAGACAGCGTTCTAGAAAGCAGTATATACAGATCCTCATCCTGCACCCTAAGATCACCCCAAATGACTTGGGCTTCATCTTATCTTTTCAAAGAACCTTTCCATATGTTCTCCCTCCTCCTTCATCGTCAGACTTTGTCAAAGCTGTCCGTCTGCCTGTTTGCTTCTTAAAGCACTCCCAGGCCCAACCAATTCTCTGCCAACAGGGAATCCGGAGGGCACAATAACAAGAAAGTGAAAAGACAACCCACAGAATGAGAGAAAAGTGGTGCAAATCACATATCTCACAAGGGACTTGTTTCTAAATAAATAACTCATACCTCAATATTAAAAAGACAAGCAATATAAAAATGGGCAAAATACTTGAATAGACATTTCTCCAAAGATATACAGATGGTCAATAAGCACATGAAAAGGTGTTCAACATCACTAGCTCTCCGGGAAATGCAAATTAAAACCACAGTGAGATTCCACTTCACATTCACTAGGATGGCTAAAATAATTTTTTTAAAGAGACAGATAATAACGAGTGTTGGTAAGGATGTGGATACATCAGAAGCCTCATACAATGCGGGTAGGATTGTATTAATAAAATGATGCAGCCACTGTGGAAAAGAACCTGGAAGTTCCTCAAAAGGTTAAACAGAGTTTCTAAATGACCCAGCAATTCCACTCCTAGGTATATACACCCAAGAGAAACGAAACATATATCTACACAAAAAAAATTTACACCAGTGTTCACGGGGGCATTATTCATAATACCCCCAAAGTGGAAACAACCAAAATGTCCACCAACTGATGAGTTTTTAAACAAAATGTAGCACATCCATAAAATGGAATAATATTCAACCATACAAAGAAACTAAGTACTGATATATGCTCCAACATAGATGAACCTTGAAAGTGCTCTGCTAAATGAAAGGCGCCATTTGCAAAAGACCATTTATAACTGCATTTATATGAAATGTCTAGAATAGGCAAATCTGTAGAGGCAGAAAGTAGATTAGTGGTTGCCAGGGAATAAGGGGATTGGGAGAAATGGGGAGTGACTGCTAACTTGTACAGGGCTTCTTTTTGGGTGATGAATATATTCTAAAATGGATTATGGTGATGGTTATACAATTCTGAATATATTAAAAACCACTGAATTGTATGCTTTAAGTGGGTGAGTTGTATTACTTTTGAAATATAGCTCAACAACATTGTTATAAAAAAGTTGTTATCTAAAAAGTTGTAATAAGACTGGGCACGGTGTCTCATGCCTGTAATCCTAGCACTTTGGGAGGCCAAGGTGGGAGGACTGCCTGAGCCCAGGTGTTTGAGACCAGTCTAGGCAGCATAGCAAGACTTCATCTCTACAAAAAGTCAAAAAATTAGCTGAGCATGGTAGTGTGAATCTTTAATCCTAGCTACTTGGGAGGCCGAGGTGGGAGGATCACTTGAGACAAGGAATTTAAGATTGCAATGAGCTGTAATCATGCCACTGGCCTCCAGCCCAGGCAACATAATAATACCCTATCTCTTTTTTTAAAAAAAGTTGTAATAAAATAAGAGATTGAGGTACCATAGGTTGCTACACGTGTGTGTTAACCAAATGTAAACATGTTTTGGGCGAGAACTTAGGGACCCTCAATAAGCTTTAGACACCAATTTTATGACATTGGTATTGGTAGTACTGTAGTTTGGATGTCTATACCTTTCATGTCATGTTGAAATTTGATCCCCAGTGTTGGAGGTGGGGTCTAGTGAGAGGTGCCTGGGTCATGGCTGGAGCTCCATCATGAAGAGATAATGCTTTCCTTGGGTGGAGGCGGGGGACAGTGAGTTCTCTTTTAGTTCTCACTCTATTAGTTCCCCTGAGAGTCGGCAGTTAAAAAGAGTCTGGTACCCCCCCAGCTTGCTCCCTCTCTTGCCATGTGATCTCTGCACACACCAGCTCCCCTTCATCTTTGGCCATAAGTGGACAGAGCCTGAAGCCCTCACCAGATGCAGACGCCTAGTCTTGAACTTTCCAGCCATCAGAATCATGCACCAAATACACTCTTTTTCTTTACAAAATACACAGCCTCGGGTATTCTTTTATAGCAACACAAAACAGACAAAGACAGTAGCTCTCCAACGTTCTAAAGTTATTTCCTAGTTGTTTTCCATATCATTGAGGTTCCAAGTCCCCATGACCTCTGGACAAGTGAGGCTTATGTAAGCAATACTATTGCCTATTGTCGTGGAGGAGCTGGTACCTTGGGCTAAACGGTTCTCTTGGCCTTGGTGGGCCCTGTGGTTTCTGCCCACACCAGCAGACAGCCATTCCAAGGCCTGTGGGATGGTGTGCCTGTGCCAAGTGCTGAAGGCTGAGGCCCACCTTGCTAGCTGCCGGTGGGGGTCAGTGAACAGGGCAGATGTGTTCCAGTGGAAGGGATGCAGGAGGTAGCATGCGCCACTCAGCCCCATGGCTGAGGGCTTATATAAGGATGTGTGGGCAGACACCAGCGCACAGCTGCATATCTGCTAGGTGGGGCATTGGGTCCGATGAGTCCCCTTCTCTCCCCCAATGTCAGTTCTTCCTAATCAGGCAGAGGATCAGATCAGCCACTGGAATTCTCCAAATCACACCCTTGGAGCTACAAGTGGTCCCCAGGAGCTTGCCCGGAGAGGCCAGGCTGCTTTTCCAAATGGAGTCATCAGAACACCTGGGCTCAGGAAAACATTTGAATATTCTGGATTTATTCAGAATCAGTTGTCTTCGTGAACTGCAAGGTCAGCTGGCAAGGGCACCGCTGGAGGCAGGTGGATTCCTATTTCAGCCTGACCTCTTTCTAGCTGGGTGGCCTGGGCAAGTCCCTTCACTTTGCTGAACCCAAATTTCCTCATCTGCACCATGGGGTGATGTTACTTACTTTAATGAGTTGTAGTAAGGATTATATGAAATAATTAAAGTGCCTTGTTCTGGGCCTGTTAAATTCACTTATTTTTCATTTTACTCCTCCCTCTCTAAGATTTTCTGTAAACCTTTTGTCTGAGTAAGGCAGAAATAGATGCACCTAAATCAATACATGGTGTTCTCTGCCGAGTGGAAAAATGTACTTTAACGTTTTCTGCAAATGTGCTCTAAGATAATGGCCTGGAGGCACACGCCTTTTTTCCCCCAGACAATTGGAACAAACGACTTGCGGTTGGGACTCAGAAGTGGAAAAAAGGGGTGGTGGGGGACATGGTAGGGAGAGGCTGGTGGTCAGGGGCAGGCCCTGGTGATTTGGGATGGGGCACTGAGCTCCCTGAGCCTGCCAGGGGTTCAGTTCCCTTCCAGGGACAGGACAGTCTTCACAACATTGGGGTCCCCAGGCCACCCTTCCTTGCCAGGACCCCCATCTTGGGATTCGCTCACACCACTGCCCCTCCCTCCACAGACCCCCCAGAGCAGCCCCTGTCCCACTGGACGGTATCGTTTTCTTTCTGGTCTGTCTCTTCCCCAGACTCCAAACTCCTTCAGGTGGGAACTGAGTAAAACTCACTTCTGTAACCCCAGCGTTCAGGACACTTTAGATCAAACTTGCGCTGCATCAGAATCCCCTGGGTGAGGGGGAGATGCGGGGGGGGGGAAGGGCTTGTGAAAACATACTACTGGGTCCCATGCTCAGAATTTCTGATATTGCTGGCCTAGGGACCATACTTTGAAAACCTCTGCAGTATGTGCTCAATAAACGACGGAAGGGCTGAATGAACTAACTGATCACTCGCATACAAGAGACACTCAGATGGGACTTTGTCCTGGGTCTTCACAGTCGACCCAGCTCCCAGCCTGCCTCTTTTATAAAGCCCTCCCTGACCATGGGGACCCTGGGTATTGGCGCTCTCCCTCACAGGCTCCTCTAGGTCTCGAGGGTCAGGCATGCATGCCCCATGCCTCACATCCCACGGCCGCCCAGAGCGGAGTCTTTCTGGTGAGAAGGTGGTTGGAGTCACTGTGGCGTTACTGGTTGAGCCAATGAGGAAAACTCCACAGGGACTGCTCCCACAGCCCCTTTTTCCGCCCCATGTGGGTCACCAGGCTCACTGTAGGCTGGAAGAGAAGATAGGGGCAGTACTGGGAGACCATGAAGATTCTGAGAACCCAGGGGCCCCCTAACACCCCGGAGAATGTTCCCAGAGGGCAGTTTCCTGGTTGACCAAGAATCCAGGTGGCTTGCTTTCCATCCAGGGGTCTCTTTCACTACCAGACTTGGACAGCCCAACCTGGAACAAACGCCCATTAGGACAGCTCATTACCACCCACAGCCAGCACACAGGCAAGGTGGTAGTCAGTGCTGGTTGGGAGGGGGAAGAGAAAGACACAGCAGTCAGCACCAAGGCCAGGGGCTTGAAGCAGTGGGGATGGAATCAGCCCAAGCCCGAGTCCTCACTCTGCACAACCCCAGGGGGTGCCATTTACACTGTAATCTCTGTGGTGAAAACCTTCTGGAGTTGTGCAGTGCACAGCCTGTGCAATTTTATGCACTTTTTTGGTCCTGCCAAGCCTTCTGAGAAATTCTTTCATTTGTTATTCCCTGAGGACCTAATGTATACTCTGCACAGAGCAAGGCACTAGGGCCGTGAGGTGGCCAAAGACGGCCTGCCAAAGTGCTCGAAAGAGGGCATGGCCAGGCACTGTGGAGCCAGGGGGCACTGGCTGCACTCTGCCCAGCGAGGTCAGGGAGCTGGCATGGGGGTGCAGCTGGCTCCCTATGGGCTGGTTAATCCAGTCAGGTTGGAGCCCATCAAGCAATGGCAGATGAATCTACAGTCTCAGCGTCTGGGGCTGGCTGATTTCTTGCTTTCCAGGGAGACCTAGAGCTGCGAACTCTGGGGCCGGTGGGTCTTGTGGGCTGTGTGGCTGCTCCCGTCCCTTGCCATAGTATAGGGTTTGCTGAATCAGGGATGGGCCTTGGCCCTGCTCGTGGGCAGGGGAAGCCATGCAGGCAAGGAAAGAGGCAGAGGCAGCCAAGACACACAGAGGCAGCTCCAGGATGTCTGCCAAGGAACTCAGCCTGCCTCACGTTGCTTGGTTCTTGGGTTTGGGGATATATACCTCCCCTGGTTGCCCAGCTGATGAGCAGCCTTTTCCAGGAAGCCCCTGGGGCCCTCCCCGTCCCTCGGCGGCCTCTTCCTTTGGATTACTGAGGACACTGGAGAGTTGGCCTCCACCTTCCAACAGCTCTGTGTGGGCAGTCACACAGCTGCTTCCCAATCGCTCTCCATGGGCGAGCGCCAACTTTTGCAAAAACTGACTTTTGCAAGAGCTCTGACTTTTGCAAGAGTCCCGAGAGCTCAAAAGGCTGGCCCAGGCAGCCCCGGCAGCAGCTCCTAGCTTCCGCCTGGGCCTAGGATGGGGGACTTCACGCTCTGGGACTCACTCTACACTTTTTTGTCACATCACAACTGACTGCACACACTGGTCTGCTTGTTTGTCACTCACCACCTGGGGGCCACCTATCGCTCATGTCTGTGCCTCTAGCACTTAGCCCGGGACCTGGCACCCAGTAGGTACTCAGTTAATATTTGTGGCTTGAATGATTTAACAATCAGATTCTGAGCCTGAGGGTGGGGAGTAGTTGTTCTCCTGGGGAGCTAGCTGGGGCCTTCCTGCACCCAGTGGAGATGAAATAGTCATGCTGTGAGTATCTAAACCCTTCTGCGCCTGGTGATATTGTTAGACTTGGCCGAGTCTTCGGCTGTTTGATAAACTTAGTGACACAGAGGATCTACGCACAGATGAGTTCAATAAATATGAAAACATAAACAGACTGCTGCACCTCTGGTCAAAGTGGAAGATCAAACGCCAGATCTGAGGAGCATCAACATGCAGACTGGTAGGGGGGATACCCATGAGAGGAAGCCTCCAGGGTGCAGGGATTCTGGAAGCTTCTGGGTCAGGGCTTAGCAGCCATTTGGAGGGTCTGCCCCATCTCCATTAGGCAGGGGTGTCAGGGCAGGGCAGCCGTGGCCATTGGCAGCTGTGCGGTCTCAACTTGGGTCCTCCTCATCTACGTCTCTGGCCATTCCCCACCCAGATCTCCTGTTTTCTTTCTGCTCAGGACATAAGCTTAATCTTTTTGCCTGGAAAGTCCCTTCCCTCCAACTAGTGAAATTCAAGTTCCTACAGGAAGACCCAGCACCACTTGGAGGCGGAATTAACATCCTCTCCTCTGGTCCCCTTGACTCTCTGCGGCACAGGCGACAGGATGGAACTAGCATACAATGGTGTGTACTTTCCCTTAGCGATCCAAGGGGGTGGATGGGGGGGCCCAACCCTATCGTCTCCATCATGTCTCTGCACGTGCTAATGTTCCCAGTAAAACAAGCACCCTTTCATATGAATAGTCCACATTTCCCAGCCAGGCAAAATAAGTAACAGCTTCTGTAGAGACTTTCCCAGTCCATTCTGGACCTGAAATATACAACCTAAGTAAAAAGCTGGGCACTTGCTATGCAAATAAAAGCTTTCAGGGAAGTCCCCTGGTTCCTCCTTCCCACCCCATGACTGCCCTGCTAGAAACCCCAGACCTCTCCTTGGGCCTGAGGTCCGCCTTCCCTAACAGAGAGAAGCCGAAGAGGCACATCCCAGCACCCAGCAAGTGCCTGGCACGGGCACAACTGCAGTAACCAGGACTCAAATGCAGAGATGTGCCCATGAGGCAAGGCTGGGGATCGAGCCTGTGGATGTGTGCATGCAGGGTAGGACCCGTAGAAGGCTACCATACTTCCACTTTGCAGATGAGAAAACTGAGGCCCAGACAGGTTTGGGCCTCGGCGTTGGCTCTTGCCTGCCCTGAATCTGCCGTGCCCTAGTCTCGTCCAGTCCCTCTACTCTAGCTGCCTCTGGGGTGGCGAGGGCCGCGGCTCCTTGTCAGGGGTTGAGTAACAGCCGGTCACCAGGTTGGCACCAGGTTCTGATGTCATCTGCTCTCTTCTTCTTTGCTTTCCTCCTCCCTGCTGGGCCACCCCAACACACACTTTCCAGCCTCTCATTCTCAGGCTGTTTCTGCAAATCTGAGGCAGCCATCTATCCCAGATGCCCCAGGCCATTTTCTCACAGGCTTAGGGGTCCACAAGGCCCCACCTGACCCCAGGTCCCTCTCCTCATCCCATCCCTAGCCTCCCACAGCTGACCTGAGAGGAGAGAGGTCAGAGAATGCCAGTCTCAAATCAGAGTCTAAAAGCTCGGTTACAGCTACCCACATCTTAATTGATGCATTTCTATTTTCTCTTTGGGCGTTTTCCCTTTCTGATGGACGCTTACAAATATTTTCTTATTATATTTCGGGTAATACTGCCTGGAATCATTATTTAGACATCATAAAAAAAAAAATCATTACATTTTTAAAACGAAGGCCGAAAAGTTCCTCCAAAAGAGAATACAGAAAGCTCGGGCCCACAGAGGCCAACCCACACATCAGCACACGTACGGGTAAGTTTGTTCCGACAGAAAACAGAAGTTTATCACCACACCACTTTGCAAAATAAAAGTAAATGAATAATTTATACAGCTTTTTACAAACATCTAGATTTCTGAATCATTCTAGAAAATTCTGGTTCAATTACTTGCAGCAACAGTTCCATGATGAACCAGTAAAGAAATGGTTCCCAATAAATAAAATTTACAATTCCCCATGAGCTTGCATTCCACAGAAATGCATCGTCAACATTAACATTTTAGTCATTGTCTGTTATCTGTCTGGGGATGGGGAGACACCCCTTATCAACAAGGGTGCCTGAACGAAACATATGTGTATACCTAACCCTTAACTGTACCCCATAATATCAAAATAAAAAATATTAATAAAAAAATAGAATATGTGAAAACATGATTTAAAAAAATTGGGTGGAATTTTAATTATCTGTACATAAAATCTACTCTGTAACATATTTAAAATATTTTCTTCAAATGGTGAATTTTAGACTACCTCTTCCTCTACTCACCCCTCAGTCATTTCTGAAGAATCAATGATAATTTACTTAATAATAAACTTATTTTCCATGGCTATTATCAATAAGACAATAAGTGTTAATGAGGATGTGGAAAAGTGGGAACGCTTCCTGTATACTTGATGGGAAAGTAAAGTAGCACAGCCATTATGGAAAACAGGATGAAGGTTTCTCAAAAAATTAAAAAGAGAACTACAATATGCTTCAGCAATTCCACTTCTGGGTATGAATCCAAAAGGATTGAAGTCAAAGAGATATATGCAGTCTCACTGCAGCATGACTCACAACAGCCACGGTGTGGAATCAACCCAAGTGCCAAGTGTCTATCATTGGATGAATGGATAAGAAAATGTGGTATTATAGACACAATGGAATACTATTTGGCCATAAAAAAGAATGAAATCTTGTCCTTTGTGGTAGCATGAATGAACACGGAGGACATGATGGTAAGTAACATAAGCTACACACAGGAAGATAGGTGTGATCTCACTTACATGTGGAATCTAAAAATGTTGACCTCATTGAACATTGAAGCAGAGAGTAGAATGGTGGTTACCAGTGCCTGGTAGAGCTTAGGGGACTGGGAACTTAGGAGGTGTTGATCAAACAATATATAATTTCAGTTAGAAGGAATAAGTTCAGGAGATCTATTGCACTACATGGTGACTGTAGTTTACAATATTGAATACCTGTTGTACTTGAGTACTTGCTGCATGCTTGAACATTGCTAAGAGAATAAACTTTAAATGTTCTCACCACAAAAAATGATAAGTGTATGATTTAACAAATATGTTAATCAACTTGATTTAGTCATCCCACAATGTACACATATATCAAAACATGTTGGGTACCATAAATACAAAATTTGTATTTGTCAATTAAATAAAAGAAAAAAAACGTACCTTCTAAATGGAAAGACACGAAAGTCAAGCGGACTACGGATAGAGAATCAGCCTCTATGACATAGGTACAATTCATGTTGTTGTCATACTGTTTTGGGTAGTTTGGAGAAATGATGTAACCTGAAGGGCCTGTGAAATTACTTCCACATCCTATATGGGGACAAAAAAGAAGCATCAGAACATGTATTCTCTCATGTAGTATCTATATTATCAAAACAAAATATGAAATTTTGTAAATTTTTTAGGAATGTAATTTCCTGAGCTACTCCAAATGAAGGAAGTAATAACTAAGAGAATGAAGCTCTGATTTAAAAACAAATGCACATGCACAATAAGAACATTATATATTTTAGAAAATGTTGGGGAGTTTTATGAGCTAAGTAGTAAAAAATATTATCACAAATTCACCGTAAATCCCTTAATACTAAGGTATTCAAAAGGATAAATTGGCAAAGATTGAATATGGTTCATGTAGATAGGTAAATAAAGCTGATTTAAAAATGATTTGCACCTGATTAGTATTTTACACATCTAATGTTTTAAATATACCTTATTATTAGAAAACTATGCTATTTTCATTACTATTGTTATCTGGCCTTAAGAACAATCATTGCTTTTAAAAAGTAGTTGAATTTACGAATCCCAACTCTTACCAAATTCTCACTTAAATCCCTACTGTTAGAAACAAAGAAAAATATCTTTTCAGCATTAAAATGGCATTTGTTTTTATATAATCACTAATAAATTCATCAATTTCACTTCCTGATCTATCAGTTATAAAAAATATCTGTATTCTTTTACGCTGATATTAAAACACACCAGGGACACACAGACACAACAAACAACCTGCACACCTAGGATTAGGTCTGGGGTTGTCTTTCATTACTTCTTTTCCACGAACCCTTTTTTTTTTCTTTTCTTTCAGACAGGTTCTTGCTCTGCTCCCCAGGCTAGAGAGCAGAGGTGCAATCATAGCTCACAGCAACCTCAAACTCCTGGGCTCAAGCCATTCTCCCGTGCCAGCTGAGTAGCTGGGACAATGGGCGTGTGTCACCACCCTGAGTTGATTTAAAAATTTTTTAAATTTTGTAGAGACAAGGGTCTCACTATGTTACTCAGGCTGGTCTCAAACTCCTGGCCTTAAGTGATCCTCCTGCCTCAGTCTCCCAAAGTGCTGGGATTGCAGGTGTGAGCTACCAGGCCCAGCCACCCATATTCTTTTATTCAGGCCTGAAATACCTATTTACAACATTATGTCCTCTAACTTCTTTTCTCAAACTTTTCCCTAAACAATGGTTTTCAATGAGTGGCTACTTGATTTCACTCAGCCAGTAGACACACGTTATTGCTTCTCTGACTTAGAAATGCTACATTTCTCAGTAACCTAATTGTGTTCAGTATTCAGAGAAGTGACTCAATCCTTCTTAATCCAAGTTGGGAAGGGAAAATCCCAAAGACAATGGCTCCCAAAGTTTACTGAGCACGAGAACTCTTCTGGATGAGAGCTAAAACACACAAGTTAAAACATCCACTCATGTTGTATACCGAACCTTGAATTGTACCCTACACTTTTAAAATTAAATAAGTAAATAAATAAATAAAAATCCACTCATGGATTCTGCATTCAGGTGGGTCTGGGGTGAGGCCCAGGAATCTGCATGTTTCCCAATACCCCGGGGAGATTATGATGCAGGTGGTCAAGGTGGCCTAGGCCAGTTACACTATTTGTTTACTAATTACACAGTCACCTGAGCGTCTGCTGAATACCTGCCCCACTGTGGCTTCCAGGCTTATTTCTAGATGTTGGCTAGTGTCATGCATGCTTCTGTATCATTTTGAGTTGATCTATGGTTTAATTAAGTTCTATTCTCACTGATTTTCAAAGAAAGTGTGTTTTCTCAGGATCAGGTGACCCACCCACGCTCTTCCCCTTAGACCCCCAGTTCCAGCCAACCCTCTCAAGAATCTCCAGGTTTGGTTCTTAGGGCTACTTACGGCTTACAAAGGATGCAGAGAAGCCCTGAGCCGGCGTCTCCTGAGACTGGAAGACAGCAGTGAATGCGTTTCTTGGTGTGATGACAGGACCGGGAGCCACGTTCCCACAGCTCGTGGCCAGCAGGGCCTTGTCGACCTCCTCAGTTCCTGCCCACACCTAGCAGGATCACAAACATGACTTCATGCTCAAGGTTTTCCCCATTAGTATTGTAATGCATTTAGGTTTGAAAATAATGATGCTCAGGTATATAGAGAACTAAACATACCAGTAAGTAAGACACGGGCAAATCTGCAAGATTTTATTTTGAGAATAATTTTTTTAAGCTGCTTTTGAAATAGCCCATCCCATTCTTGATTTCTCTAAGGAGATTGTGTTCATTTTGTGTTTATTTTTTTAAAATCCCTCACTGTCCAGTTTCCTCTTGGCTTCTAGGTGACCTACGTGAGCTTGGTGAGTACTGAGGGAGAGCCAGTTGCCAGGTAGGTCTGGTGGCACTCTCCACTGGGCCTGGGAGGATGACAAATTGTGGTCACAGCTAGAGAATATCACCAAGCAAGAGGCACATCGAAATTAACACATTGTGGAGCATGAAGAAAGTGTATGTGGATTTCAAATATACCTATAATTAGCACAGATTAGAAGATATCGTAGAACACTTCTTGGCAGTGATGAGTTGTAAGGTTCATTTAAAGAAAGGCTGAGATTCAGTCAGTATGGACTATTCACTAAAGACTGGGTTGGTGACTCCCAAGTAGACCAGGATTGTCATTAAATAGGTCTGGCCGCCTTTTTTTTCCATGCAAAAAAAAAAAAAGATACTTGCTGAGGAATAAGGTGAGCATCAAAATTCCAAATCACACCAATTGTCATCAGCCCAGTCTCTGCTTTTTTGGTCATCTGTTTCTCTTTCCTTAACTTTCTAGGTATTCCATTTTGATTGATATACAGTGCTTTTGTGTACGTATCTTAATAAAGTTTTGGTAGTGGTTGTTTTGGGTGATACAATTCAATACAATATATGTGATTATGGCTGTCTACTGGCATCCATATTTGACTCCGATGAGTGAAATGTAGAAACCTGATTTTCATTTCAGTTTCTTTATAGTACCAACTTTTCAATATCATTGTATTGAGTATCAGAGGGCATTTTAGCTTTTTGTTTTATTAAATATAATTCATAAAACCTATGAGAAAAGGGATATTCTATTATATGTACGCGTATTTTTGCTCTTTCCACATTCCTTTTTCCTTTCTGATGATTCAAGATTCTTTCTTGCATAATTTCATCTTTGACTGAAAAACTTCCATTTGACAATCTTTAATGGTAGGTCTTCTAGTGACAATGTCTTTTAGTTTTCCTTATGTGAGACGTTTTTATTTATTCTACATTCCTGAAGGATAATTTTTCAGATATAAAACTTATGATTGGCAAATCCTTTATTTCAGCACTTGAAAACTATAGTGTCACTTTCTTATGGTCACTTTCTTATGATTTTAGATGAGAAATCTGCTTTCACTCAAAGTTGTCTTCCCCTCTAGGTAATATCTAAATGCTCTCTTATTGCTTTCAAGATTTTTGGTTTATCTTAAGTGTTCAAAAGTTTAATTATGACATGTCTTGGCTTGGATTTCTTTGTGTTTATCCTTATGTTCACTCAGCCTTTTGAATCTGTAGGTGTGCGTCTTTTGCTAAATTTGGGGATGTTTATAACCATTAATAAGTATATTTTTTTTGAGTTGGAGTCTCACTCTGTTGCCCAGGCTGGAGTGCAGTGGCACACTCACTGTCACCATAGCCTCGACCTGCTGGGCTCAGGTTATCCTTCTGCCTCATCCTTCCAAGTAGCTGGAATAAGCATGTGCCACCATGCCCAGCTATTTTTTTTTTTTTTTAGTTATAGAGATGAGGTCTCACCAAATTGCCCAGGCTGGTCTCGAACCTGTGGGCTAAGGCAATCCTCTCACCTCGGCCTCCCATAGTGCTGGGATTTTAGGCGCGAGCTACCATGTCCGGTCACAACCATTAATATTTTACTCATTTGTCTGCACTCTCTCTTCTTCTAGGAGAATGTTGAATCTTTTGTTATTGCCCATGGGTCCTAAGGCTCTGTTCATTTTTTTTTTCAGTCTGTTTTCTCTTTATTGTTCAGATTGGGTGAATCCAATTGTTCTGTCCTCAAGTTTATTGAGTCTATTCTCTGTTATCTCCACTCTACTATTGTGCCTATCCAGCAAAATTTTTTATTTCTGTTATTGTATTTTTCAGTTCTATAATTGCCATTTAGTTATTTGTTATAACTTATTTCTTTGCTGAGACATTCAGCTTTTTGTTTCATGATAATGTGTCATGATTGTTGAAGTTTTTTTTGTTTTGTTTTGTTTTTGAGTTGGAGTCTTACTCTGTCGCCCAGACTGGAGTGCAGTGGCCGCTCCCGGCCACCGCAGCCTCGACCTGCTGGGCTCCGGCAATCCTTCCGCCTCCGCCTTCCAAGTAGCTGGAACTACAGGTGCGCGCTACCATACCCGGCTAGTTTTTTGATTTATAGTAGAGATGAGGTCTCGCCAAGTTGCCCAGGCGGGTCTCAAACCCACGGGCTCAGGCAATCCACTCACCTCAGCCTCCCAAAGTGAGGGATTATAGGCTGAGCCACCGAGCCCGGCTTCTTGAAGTATTTTTATGACAGCTATTTCAACATCTTTCTCATGTAATTCCAATATCTGATTTATCTGTGTTGACATCGTTTGATTTTTTTTTTCTCACTCAAGTGACATTCTTGGTTCTTGGTATGATGGGTTCCTTTTGACTGTATCCTGGAATTTTTTTTTTTATGTTAGGAGACTCTAGTCACTATTAATTTATTTATTCATTTTTGAGATGGAGCCTCACTCTGTGGCCCAGGTTGAAGTGCAGTGGCACAATTGTGGCTCACCACATCCTCGATCTCCTGGGCTTTGGCAAGCCTTCTGCCTCAGCCTCCTGAGTAGCTGAGACATAGGCACATGCCACTATGCCCGGCAAATTGTTTAATTTTTTTTGTGTAGAGACAAGGTCTCACTATGTTGTCCAGGCTGATCTCGAACTCCTGAGCTCAAGCAATCTTCCCACCTCAGCCTCCCAAAGTATTGGAATTACAGGCCTGAGCCGCCACACCCAGCCTCTATAGTCCCTATTTAAATCTTTCATTTTTGCAGGCAGTCACCCTGTTTATATTTACCACGAGGTCTTGCACACTTTTGTAGTCTGTGGTTTCTAGAGATCTTCAATTTTCAGAATCTTTGTGGTGTAATTTTGGTCTATTCGGTTGATATAGTGTTGCTGAGGCTCTGAGTAGTTCTTGCTGGTACCACCTGAGGAAATGGAGTGTGCATCACCTGCATGGGCCTCTGTGTGTTTCTCAATCGGAGGTGAAAAATATGGTAGGTCGAATTCCTCTTCCAATGCCCCCCAGGCATCTCAGTGTCTTTGAGTGGAGGAGGAACATGTCTGACTTGTAGGTACTAAAAGAGTTCCTAGATCAAGCCACTTGTTATGACTGTAGTCTTCTTGCCAATTCTGCTTATTGGCTCCAGTTCCTCTGGGATGAGACTCTGGGAAGAGAGTCTTAGCCCCATGAAGACAAGGAGGCTTTTCAGAGTGGGTCAATTTTTGTGACTAGGTCCCTTTTATCCAGTACCAACTGCCCTAGTATCTCTGGACTGGTAAAGACTGTCAGGTACTAAGGGGCTTCCCACATCGGGCTGCCTGCTATGGCTGGTCCTTCTCCTGGCTCTGCCCACCCACATGGTATCTTTTGGTAGAAACAGGAGTCTGTGTTCCAGCAGGGGGCGGGGAGGGGGAGTGCTTTCCCTGACCACTTATTATTGGCAAGATTCCCAACAGATACCGCTTGCCAGTGGTTTGGGGCTTGTCTGACATTGTCAGAGGGACTCCCATTGGATCCAGAGGAGGAATGAGCCCATGTCGCTTAACACATTCCATTTTTACTTAGGAGAACTTTCATGGCTTTATTTAAGTCTGAACACTTGCTATTGATTCATTTCATTAGAAGAGAGTTCGTTTATTTCATAGAAAAACCAATTAGAAAAAGTGTATATTAAATGTTTTATTATTTACATATTTTATATGAGATTTTCATTTAAACACTAAGCATAGATTAATGAAACATACAACATAATTCAAGAGATGATATGAAATAATATGACACTAAAAGCCTCTCTCTGCTTTAGGTAATTTCATATTCCAAGTACTTAGCAGTACTTATGTGATTGTATTACCTCCAATGCTGAAAAACAGCCCTACTAAAGTAGAAATCATGCTCTTCATTTTATATTTGAATAATCTGAAGCCCACATTTTTAACTAACCCACGGAAGGACATGCAGGTGGTAAGTATGAGTGAGGTGAATGGAGTCCAGGCTAACATGACCTTAATTAAGGCCAATGTTCTTTTCATTAAAAGGCACAGTCCCTTAGAGATATAACATAAAAGATGCAAAATAGCACAGATGAAATGAATTTATAATACAATCAATCATGGTCATAAGTCAATGGAAACTGACAAGCTAGTGTTATGTGAGCAGATTTATAAATTTAGAGAAAGAGAACCTTGCTAATTTCCCCTTTGCCATCATTTTTACATGGGTCTCTCATGGTCTTTTCAACCAGTGAGCGCTTAAAGTCCAAGGTGAAGGCTGGCATTCGCTTCTTCTCCAACCTTCTCTGATGTTTGTGACATACTTTAAATTTTTCCTGTAAAAGTGCCCTACATTGCAAAGAGTATTTTTCCTTCAGAACCTAGTAGGAAAGGAAGAAAGAAAGAAAAAAAGCAAAAAGAACTCAACAAAACTGGCATTCTCCCCTTAGTTTTAGTTTTCACAGGAAGGAAGAACCACAAATGCTCATGAGAATTTAGTAAGGCCAGAGAACAATCTCATCAACTGAGTGACTTTGCCTAGGTATTAGAAATGAAAAACCACAGGGCAATATGTGTTATGGTTTAAATCCTAACTCCTAACGGTTGAGGTTTCTCATTTTTTCATCCAAGAAATCCAAGCAGAAACACTGTCTTTTTCTTACTTTGAGAAATGAGTCATTTCTAGCTTAAACGTTTATTATATTTGTGAAACCAGTTTGACTCCAGTTAAATAAACACGTGTACTCACCTTCACAAAGCTGTTCTGGCATTGTCCATCACCACTGGGGATCTGGAAGTTGTTGTCAAAGCTGATCTCCAAGTGATTACTTTTGTGGGCAATGACCGTCCAGGAACATCGGCTGTTTTCGGGAAAATTCTGAGGCCAGTGAGGAGATGTGATTGTACCATTATCTGAATGAAATATTCCACCACAACCTGAAATATTGCCATGTAAAAAGTCATCAGTCTGCAAGGACATTAACAATGTGGGAAATTCAAGACCACTAGAGAAGAAACTTTTCCAAACGTGAGATTTCAGTTCATCTTTCCTTACAAATAACTCATATTCAGGGCAGGTACCCAGCAAGATCTCTCAGTAAATGCTAGGATGAATCCAGAGGAAATTTCAGCTTTTACAATTGTGTTGCAGTGATACTAAACTTAGCTAAGATCACTAATCCTTTCCATAAAGAGGAGAGACATGGATCCTCTCTTCAAACAACGGCAATATTTTTTATTCTCCTTGAGGCTATGTAGTATATGTAGCCTGGCAATGCCAAATTCTGTATTTTATTGCCATTAAGACATGCTAGTACAACTCTATAGTCAGCAATTTTACTCTAACATACTGGACAAGAGAAGGTGATTTTGAGTTGGAAAAAAATTCTTCCATTAAGCAAATCTGGCTC
>CAUYQG010162064.1:0-26806 GCA_963574415.1 Tarsius wallacei | reverse complement strand
CTTTAAAAAATCTTCTTACAAGCCGGGCTCGGTGGCTCAGCCTGTAATCCCGTGCCTTGGGAGGCTGAGGTGAGTGGAATGCCTGAGCCCGCGGGTTCGAGACCCGCCTGGGCAGGCGAGACCTCATCTCTACAATAAATCAAAAAAAAATCAGCCGGGCATGGTAGCGTGTGCCTGTAGTTCCAGCTACTTGGAAGGCTGAGGTGGAAGGATCGCTGGAGCCCAGCGGGTCGAGGCTGCGGTGGCCGGGAGCGGCCACTGCACTCCAGTCTGGGCGACAGAGTGAGACTCCAACTCAAAAAAAAAAATCTTCTTACAAATAAAATCTTACTTGGAATTCAAATATATAAACTGATAAAAAAAAATAGAGCAGCTCTGATTGATGCCATTGAAGGGACCAAAGCAGGTTACTCACTTGGCTTTTGTTTTTTTGTCCACATCATCTTTCCAGAACCCTCAGGTACCTGTTGTCCCAACATTATTCACAACAGCACTTTCTTTATTTTCAAATAATCCATGTTTAGATGATAAATTATATGTGGTCAGCCAACCTATGATGACATCTAGTGTTTGAGTAACATGGTTTGAGATGAATGAGTCAAATATTTTCTCTATCCCTTTTGCAAAGAAGTAACATGAATTATTCCCTAAATATTAGAATGTTAATACTAAATTTCCTTAATATCATAATTTATAATACTGCTCATAGCAGCAGTATTTTATAGAAGAGAAGGCTTCAGGAGTTAAGTCAAGAGACCAGGGTCCAACTGTTTATTAGTTATTTGACATTGGACTGATCTCAATAACACTCACACCCTCAGTCTACATCTTAGATCCCCTCTACTTTGTCCACAATGCCTAGCATCTTGTCCAACAAGAATTTTCTTAATTCTTTAATTTCTACTCCCATTCTATACCCTATATTGCCTAGACTGTTTACTTTATGAATATTGTTTGTGACTTCTGGATCTGTGATTATTATTTTGGAAATTATAACTACATAGACTTTTCATCTATATATTTATCCATACTTCTAACTCATGTATCCAGTTGCCTTTTGAAAACCTGTAAGAGGCTTTCTGGTTTGATAACTTAACCTGCATGTCTATAACAAAGTCCTTGATCCTTGTACCTCACCATCTCTAATCTCTACCTCTCCTAGGCTTCCACAATTCAGCAATAATATTACATATTTGCCCAGTTACTCAGGCAAAACATCTGGGTGTCATTTTTTATTACCCTCCTCTCTTCACCCCTAAATTCAATCATACCAGCAAGTTCTGTGGCTCTTCATACTCCCTGTCCTCCCCCTCCAATATCCCTAATTTAACAGCTTTCATGGTCTCCACTGCTACCTTAGTCCAAACTCATCTTGCCTTCCTCTTTTCATTCTTAACTCTAAAAACATTCCATTCTTGAGTCCACACAGAAGCTAGGATTATTTAAAAAAAAAAAAAAAATCAGCCTGGCTCAGTGGCTCCGCCTGTAATCCCAGCACTTTGGGAGGCCAAGGTGAGTGGATTGCCTGAGGCTGCAGGTTCGCGACCAGCCTGGGCAACTTGGCGTGACCTCATCTCTACAATAAATCAAAAAATTTAGCTGGGTGTTGTAGCGCATGCCTGTAATTCCGGCTACTCGGAAGGCTGAGGTGGAAGGATTGCCGAAGCCTACCAAGTTGACGCTGGGGTGGCCGTGAGTGTGCCACTGCTCTCCAGCCTGGGCAATGGAGTTTGACTCCAACTCAAAAAAAAAAAAAAAATTAATTAATTAAAAATAAAAATCATACAACATTGAACTCCTTCTTAAAATCACTTCATTCCAAAGTCCTTAATATGACCACAAAGACTCTGTGCCTAGTGTTCCAAGCTCTTTCATTTGATTTTTGTACCCCAGTCTTACAAGCCATTTCTGTGTTCCTTGTATAAACTGAACTCATTCTGACCTCACAGCTTTTG
The DNA here is from genome assembly GCA_963574415.1 of Tarsius wallacei. Taxonomy (NCBI): domain Eukaryota; kingdom Metazoa; phylum Chordata; class Mammalia; order Primates; family Tarsiidae; genus Tarsius; species Tarsius wallacei. Next base: position 24,851 of record CAUYQG010162064.1, on the reverse strand, counting down.
CAGTTACTTTTTTTTTTTATTCCTGGAATAGGTTCTCCACACGACAAACTCTTCTTTATCACTTGGGTGTCAGTTCAAGTTTTACTGTTTCAGAAACACTTGCCCTGAATATGATACATGTAATTGTCCTCACTTCCATTACTTTTTATTCTTAGCCCATTTTATTTTTCTCTTAGAATTTATCCCCATGGAAATCATGTGTATCTGTTGCTTTTACTTTTTGTCTCCTATCACTAGAATGTAAGCTCCATGAAAGCAGGTTTTTGCCAACCTATTCACAGCACTTAGATCATAGGAATATTGTGTGGATGCCTCATCAAAATTTCTTGAATGATTTCAGATGCCCATTCATCTATTAGTGACACAGAGTTTACAGTATTCATAATGATGGAAATAATTTGTATACACTTTAGCTGAAACAAAAGTGGCATGTGATAAAGTTATGTAGATGATAAACTGAAAAATCACATATTATTTCTGACATTGAGAAACAAAATTTGATCTGAGAAAAGTTAGCTTAATAGAGTTAAACATAATTATTAGCTATATTGACTTAATAGAGTTAAATTTAACCATTTATGTTTAAGAAGCAAGATTAACCACAGTCCCAGGAGAGTGGTCAACCTTTGTAAGGACTGGATGGAATGGGATGTCTTGAGACCTACTCTGCACTCATTAACACTATGCCTTCTTTTCTTCTTCAGTTGTCTGGGTTCACGTCTAAGCTTGTTCCAGCCATCCAGAATGCCCACAAGAATTCCACTGGATCTGGAAGAGGAAGAAAACTGGCAGTGTTAACTGAACCCATTTTGATTGAGACCTACACAGGGCTGATGTCATTCATTGGAAACCGCAACAAGCTTGGCTATTCCCTTGCCCGTGGGAGTATTGGTTTTTGAGAGTCTTGGTCGTACCATAAGTATATTGTTATTATATGTCAATATTGAAGATTCTGTAAGCCTACCCCATATTTTTGGACTGAAACAATTAAGTACTTTTAAATAGTACTACATGATTTTAAATATGTAGTATTTTAGAAAATCTAAAAACCTTGATTGGGCTGATTGATGCACACTTTAGACCTCATATAAGAAAAATCAAATTTTCTTAAAACCAACAAAGAAATGCTGCTGAGCCCATCAAATAATGTTATCAAATGAGTGCCCGATCGTAAACTCAGGAAAGAAGACTCTCTGGGTTCTTGTTCCTCCAACTCTCTAAATGCAGGCATTTTTCAGGTCTTGGTTTTCAGCTCTTTGATCCTGATTTATTCTCTCATTTGAGTCTCTCTCACTGTCTCTATTATTTGAGCTACCATTCTTATAAGAATGACTTCCAAATTCATATTTCTGTCCCCAGTATTATTCCAAGATTCAGTTCTGTTCCTGTTCACAAATTATCTACATATCAGTGTTCCAGTGGCCCTCACATTCAGCATCTTCAAAATCCTGAATTTCTCTGTGGCTTTTTTATGGTCCCAGTTATCCACTCCTGAGGTCCATCGGTTTTGATTTCTCTAAGTTCCTTGCCAAGTACATTCCCATATACTATCACATCTGTGTGTGGCTTAGCATTGTACCCCCATGCCCTGATGTTAAACTGAAAGCATATTCTTCTTTCAAAAATGTTCTTATGCCCCTTCTCCTTTCCATTCTCATAGCTATATTATTAGATCAAGTTTTTAATTCTATTCACCTGATTATTACCACAGCATTTTAACTAGAATCCCTATTCAACACTGATCCTGTTTCAATCCATCCTGCACTTGATTTCCAGATTTCTAAGCACAATTTGATCATATCACTCCTTAATCAAGAACTTATAATAGCTCATTTACTTTTGCCATTTTTGTTTTAATAATTTTTCGATAGCAGACTCTTTCCTTCTAATGACTTCTTTTACAGAAGAAGCCAGATATACATACAGATAAAATAGGACTGCTATGGTCGGAGTAGAGATGGGAATGTCACTGTTTTCCTCCTTTTTAGGCCTCACAGGTGCCCCATATGAAATCTCCATGGATCTCACAAGTTTTTGAGAATGGTATTTTCAAAAACACTGTCCCAACTCACTCTGTTCCCATTCATTGCTCTTTTTCCTCTTATTTCCTCTTTGTCTCTCCCTGTCTTAGGCCGAATTTTGAAAAACCAAGAAGATCATCTCATCTGTTTGCATCCCAGGTTTTTTTTCTTTTTCTTTTTAAAATTTTATTTTATTTTCATTTATTTAGAAAAGAAACTTTGAAGAATACCATAAATGCTATTATAGTTTACCTTTTGCCTTTCCCAAGAACCAACAATGAAACGCTTTGATAGATATTCAAGCTGAACATTCCAGCTAATTTTTTTTTCTTTTGGCTTATGTAAAGTTTATTTTCAAAGTCTTTTTTTCGAAAAGTTTGCTGCCTCAATTTCGAAGCTTTGTCCTCTAATATATTCATAAACATCCATTTGATGCAGGCATTCCAAACCCAAACTTTGAACAACCCTTATTTTATTTTGTCTTTGTTTACTTCCATTAATATTTCTTTCCTTTTCTTTCTTCCTCCTTTTCAGCACCCACTTTTATTCCCCTACCATGGCAAATATTGTTATAGTCCCCAAGGCAGGGAACTTCTATTCAGACTGTAAAAGGAAATGTTGAAATCCTTAGCTGTCCTGTCAACAGTAGTGGAATGAAAAGTCGTTGGATTGTTTTGGCAGTGGTTCTGAAGCAGGCATAATTGGCAAATTATTATAATACTGCTGCCCAAAAATCCCTATTTGCCTCAAGATAGTGGCATTTATTGGCAGAAGCTTCCAAAATGTCCAGCACATTTCTTTGAGTTACCATTTAAGGATCAGCCAGCCTGACAATGGACTTTTCTCTGCACATTTATCCCCCTTGTAACCTAAGCCAGACTGTTCCCAAATGACCTTCTAAAGGGCACAGTGCAGCAGCATCAATGGAAGCAAAAAGGATGAGAGGAGAAAGATGTATATTAATCCTAAGCTCTAGTTTGTAACAATACGATAAGCATGTAGGGAAATTAAGCTGTTTTACATGGAGTAAAGTAAACTCAGAATTGACATGAGAGTCTTTATGAATTGTCTTCACATTTTACAAAGACTGTCATATGAGAAATTCCATTAATTGATAAATGGAATCTAGAAAGCAGAACTATGACTAGAGGGTGAGAAGATTTAGAAATTTGTATAGCTCTTCAAGATAAGAAAAACAATTCTTCCAGTTTTAAGAGATCAATTATGAAATGGATTGCTTCTCAAAACAGTGAGTCCCCATCACTTGACATGTTCAAGGAGAGAGTAGGTAAAGCAGATATTATGGAAGGAATTGCTGTATGATAACATTTGGAGAAATGATTGATGTAATCTTTTAAGGTCAGTGACTTTATGATTCTTCAAATAATTTTTGCTAATGGTTAGATAATTAGACCTCCCCCCCTTTTTGGAAGGAATTGGATCTATCATGTGAGACTCTGAAAAATTATCTTAACTTTTCTAAAATTTAATTTCCTTATCTGCAAAATGTAGAAAATGATATTATTCTGCTTATTTCATAAATATCTTGTGAGGATTCAATGAAATGAGGTTAAATTCTTTTATTAAATACAAAGTGTTGAGTATTTGCCCATACAGTGATATGACTTTTGCAACAGAAAATGGGACAACATTCAAGACAACTAAATTAATTTTTCTCCAGGAATTGTTTCTTAGTTACCATGGACCTACTGTTATGCTTTTCTCACTTTACACTTGGTATTCTTATGCTCTTTATCCTTAAGCTCCACAGGCATCACAAACTAAGCAACCTATATATCTATCTGGGTTTCTCCTTTAGACTATCATCTGAACTGTACCCCTAAAGTTTTCCAAATGGGCACTGTATGTTTGATTGGGAGTAGGATTAGATACAAGCGTCATTAAGTACAGTACACAGCATTTCACCACAACAATGTCTTGGTTGTAGGTCTTTATTTGATCTTTATCTCATTCTGGAATTTCTGCTAGAAAATCTCCAGTAAGTTTTATTTCAGAAACTGCTTGAACATCTCCACTGACAAATTCTTCATAGTCTTCTGATACTTCTTGGGCAGTTCTGCTAGTCAGAAAGTTCTCTTTCTGCTGAATTAGAAACCATGCCCCCCTTTTTTTTTTTTTGGTCATCTTTCATTAAAAAAAAAAAATCTTATGAACTAGAATTGGTTCATCTTTTTTCGTGACAAAATATGAGACATTTGTGTACATAATGAAAACTGATGGATTCTCTAATATTTGCAAGAGGGGTAGCTGACAGAAATCACCATGCCTGCCCCCTTCTCCATGGTCAATTGAACCTCTTTGAAGTCCTGATCTTTGGCCATCCTAAGATCATCTAAGGCAGAAAAGAAAAACTAAATTATGCTTTGGTTACTTTTGGCTCTTTTGCCTTGAGGCCCATTTTCATTGTCCCTTTGCTAAAGCATTACTGGGAAGTCAATTCACAAAACTCTGGGGCTAAAAAGGCACAGACACCATCAAAATCCAATGCTTTCATTTCACAGAACATAAAGTAAAGGAGTAGAAACAAACAAACAAACAAAAAAATTGCTCAAAAAAGAAGATGTTGAATTTTTGGAAAATACTGGGTTTAGACTAATTCCTATTCCTGGCCCTCCCACTGCTCTTTCTAAAACAATTTCTCTATTTCCTAGGAAAGATATGCCATCTGAATAAGTGTATCATAGTTGCTGGGTTAATTCTGAGGTAAGAAAACAATAGGTCATGATTGTTTAGGGGGAATTTCCAGAAATTACCTTTATTTTCTTAAAGGCTGAGGCCACTCATAGAACTCTCTCATTTCCTATCTGATCAAAAGGCCCAAACAAAGCTGCGGAAGCCAGCAGAGCCAGCAGGTATTTTGTAAGGCAGCTTTACCTCTGCCTGGCATTTTGTGGGGCAGGAGAGGGGAGGGCAAAAGTATTAAATTTAGGCTTAAAAGCTCCTCAGAAATTCTTTACACACAAGAGACCAAGTTGGAGAAAAGAAGATGACTTGTGCCAAGGGGAAGAAAGAAAGAGACTAATGCCTGTGGTTTTCAAAGGTTAACAACAACATAAAAAAGCCAAAGTATTTGCACGGGGATGAATGCTCATTGGCTCTTGGCCAACAATTATACAAGGGCTTGTGCCCACATCCTGTAGCTGTGGTTTAGGGACGCTGCCCATGAGTGACTTCTTATGCTTAGTGGCAGGAAATTTTAGTCACTGATGTGTAAACTCACCTTTGGTCTGCACCTCCCACAACGTGGCAAAAGCAGTTAGGGAGCCAGGCCTCCTGATTTCCTTGCAGATACCAGCTCTCCAGAGGCTAAGGAAGAACTCTGTTTGAGGCCTTGGGAGCAACTGAGAGTTGATCAGTACTTGTCTTATTTCACCTGATTATGACAGCCCTTTAGGATAATTCGGTGGCCACAAAAAGGAATTATGATAGCCTCTGCTAAACCTTCTCTTTAGCCTCAAAGCCCAAGACAAAAAAAAAATAAATAAAAGTGAGCCATATTTCATTGCAGGGCTGCAGCCAATGTGAAACATGAGGAGCAAAGTCATGAGGTTCCTTCTCAACCTAGATCTTGTAACTCATGTGCTATTTTATGCTCAATTTCAAAAAGTTCTTAGTAAACACCTCACAAACCCCCCTTTTATTGAAGCCAAATGGAATTGGCAAGTCCATTTTAATTAACTCTTGTGTTTTCAAGGTGGATATGGGAGATCCTAATATTATATTGTGGATGCATTGGGATCCAGTTCTCTGAACTGCCAACTGGGTTTTTTTTTTTTTTTTTTTTAAGACTATCATCTGAACTGTACCATTAAAGTTTTCTAAATGGGCACTGTAAGTTTGGGAAAAGGATTAGACACAAGAGTCATTAAGTACAGTACAAAGCATATCATCACAAAAATGCCATAGTTGGCAGTCTTCTTTGTCTCTTACGTCCTGCCCACAAGGTTTATCTCATACATCTCAGAAATTCGTTCCTTTTACATCCCCTGCTCACTCTCTATGGAATAATTGAACCTGAGAATGGAAGGGACCTTCAAGATCAACTAGTTTATTTTCCTACAGGTTGCAGGAATGCCCTCAACCAAAATATGCACAACAGATGGAGAGTCAGATCCTGTGTGAAAATTCCCAGGGCATAGAACTCTTTGCTTTATATAATGTCACTGCTCAGCAGCCAGAACAAGTAGGTTTCTCTCAACATTGCATCCAAGTCTTCCTCTGGAAATTTATTGGTTTTGTATTAAATCTTCATTTGAAGTTATCCCAAATATTAATAAATCAATATCCTATTTCACATGTTAATACTTCAAATAAAGGCAGGTTAATCAGTGCTCTCCCTAAAGGTAGTGAAAGTAGTTTTATTTTTGTTTTTTGAGACAAAAACTTCTATTACCACAAACATTTTTAATGTGATATATTATTCAGGGCCCATGTGGACTATTTTGTTTGCTTGTGGACTTTTCTTTTTGGTTGACATTTCTTTAAAATATTGTATTTGACACTTGACATGGCAGTTCAAATACAGGCTGACCAGTGCAAATTATAATGGAGTTGTTTGTTTGCCACTCTACTGTTGTTAATTAAATCTAATTCTCTATCACATTATTTGCTCACGTGAAATTTGGGATTAACTTCATGCTATGTATAATATTAACATTTTTCCTGATTTGGTAAACGCATTCAAGGAACAAATGAGACCAATTTAGTATGAATTATTCTTAGTCAACATCTATATTAGCTCTCAGTAATCACTTTTTAAAAAACTTTTGCTGAGGTGGAAGAATCGCCTGAGTTCAGGAGGTTGAGGCTGCAATGGCCATGAGTGTACCACTGCACTCCAACCTGGGCGACAGAGTGAGACTCCTACTCAAAAATAAATACATACATACATACATACATACATACTTTAAAATCTATTTGTTAGTTTTTTGTTTTGTTTTTTAATGCAGTACTTATTGAGAGAATAGAAAAGTTCCCAAAGCTGGAGGGAACCTGAGGGGTTGCTCTAGTTTTTTTGTTCTGTTTTTCTAAATTATTTGTTGAACACTTTGTCCTATGGTTTTGCCTAAGTCAATGTTAAACTTACTCTTCTATAGTATCTGGAAGCCAACCTTATCCCTAAATGAGACTTCTGTGTTCGTTCCAGAGGACAAGGTGGGCATGACTATCATGATGGAAAGCAGAACCAAAGTAGTAAACAGAATGGTTTGATCCAGAGATCTTTGGCATTGGTTAGGTGATCATGGTGTCCCCAGAACAAAAATAGATGAGAAGCCTACTTAAGTCTTATTTAATCTGTATAAACAGAAGTGATCTGAAGTTTGACTTGAATCAGCACATGCCACTCCAGGATACCATCATTCCCATTGAATTCAGGAATTCCAATTCAATGGCAGCAGTTCCCACTGTCAGCTTTCTTACATGGCTGCCATTGAGCTGCTCAAGAATGCTGGGATTTCCCTCACAAATGTATTTCTCAGGGTTTTGGGGAAAGAAATAACTTTGGACCTTCTTCGGGGACATAGAGGCTAGATGAAATTGTTGTATGTAATAAATCCACTTTAGTGTCCTAATCTGCCTAAGCCTTTAGAAGCCTTTCTCTGGCAGTTCAACTTCATTAATGTATACCTCCTTTGGGTCTATATTTTAAATAATTAACAAAGCAAACTATTAGAGCCACTCTTAGTGTCTCAAGCACATGGAATCAAGAATCTTGGTCTTGGCCTCTAGTCAATAAATTCTTTCTAGTCCAACATTCTGTACCTAATCTAACACTCTTAGAATCAATGACCATACATGTTCTTTAGTTTTCTGTTGATATAAATTGGCAAATCCTTTCAATTATTTTGGGATCTATTATACCTTCTCATGAATCACACTTTTTTTTTTTTTTTTTTTTTTGAGTTGGAGTCTCACTCCGTCACCCAGACTGGAGTGCAGTGGCTCTCCCGGCCACCACAGCCTCGACCTGCTGGGCTCCAGTGACCCTTCCGCCTCAGCCTTCCAAGTAGCTGGAACCACAGGCACGTGCTACCACACCCAGCTAATTTTTGATTTTTTGTAGAGATGAGGTCTCACCAAGTTGCCCAGGCGGGTCTCGAACCCGAGGGCTCAGGCAATTCACTCACCTCAGCTTCCCAAGGCGTGGGATTACAGGCTGAGCCACTAAGCCCGGATGAATCACACTTTTTAACTTACTTTTTTAGGAGTCGGGTTTGGATACAAGTCTAAAAACAATACAGAATGAAAATAAATGACCATATATTTAATTGGATACTACCTTTAATTGCAGCTGTTGATTCAGATGTGGTTTTGTTACTTGAGCAGAGCAATAGATTATCCAGTATGCAGTTATTGATCTGACAATATATATTTTTTTCTTTTTTTTAACCGGTTAGTAAGATCATCAGGAACAGTTTGTTTTCAGCTGGCAGGACCAGCAATGCTCTTAGCGCTATATCAACCTTCCAACCCTATGCCATATTCTCGTCAGCAGGGAACTTGATCACCTCTCTGTTCAATAAGACATCATACTAGTCCATTTCATTGATGACAGCATGTTGACTGAACCAGGTGAGCAGGAAGTTACAACTGTTCTAACTTTAGTGTAAGGCAAATGCATGGACATACATTCTCTCAATTTTTTTTTTCTTTTTCTTTTTTGGTGACTTTTTTAGGAGATATAAATATGCACATCCTAAGGCAAAAGGTAGACTGCTGCCCTGAATGACTAAGAAAGAACCACAATGCCTAGTAGGGTCCTTTTTATTTTAGAGGTGACATATAACTCATTTGGGTCTGCTGCTTGAATCCTTCAGCCAAGTAATCCAAAAGGCCTTCAGTTTTGAGTGGGGTCCAGAACAGGAGAAGAATCTGAAATAGGCCCAGGGTACTGTGAATGTTGGGCTATATGCCCCAGCTGATCCAATGGTGCTTGAAGTATCTGTGGCAGACAGAGATACTATGTGGAACCTCTGGTCAGCCACTATCAGTGAATCACTGGGTAGACCTTAAAAGTTTAAACACAGATATGCCATCCTCCAAGATCACTATGTTTCTTTTGAGAAACAACTTTTGGCTTGCTAACAGGCTCTAGTAGAGACTAAACACTAAACCATAGACCACCAAGTTACCATGAAGCAAAAGCTGCCTATTATGTACTAGGCATTGTCTGACCCATCAAACCATAAAGTTGATCATTCACAATGGCATTCAATAATCAGCTGGAGTTGATACATACATGATATCCCAAGCAGATCCTGGAGACACAAATAATTTGCATGAGGCAAGTGTCCCAGAAAGCAATGGCACCCATTCTTACTACATTTTCTTCTTTGTCTTAACCCATACCTGTGGCTTTATGGGGAGTTCCTATGACCACTGGACTGAGGAAAAAAAAATTGAAACTGATTTACAGACAATTCTGCTGCATCACCTGAAAGTGAACCGCTATGGCACCTACTCTATGGTGGTCCTAAAAGACAGTGGTGAAGGAAATTTCTCCTAGTCAAAAGAATAAATAGAATACTATTTTCATGTCCTGCCTCAGGACTCCTTTCCATTTTATAAATGAAGGAAGAGATCTGAAGTAGTAATATGACCCAGTTACTGTCACACATACCTGAGAAAGCTACCACAGCTTGTTAGTGACAGAGACATAATGCTTCTTCTTTTATTTTGCTTATATCAGGTTGTTTTCAGTTTCATGTAAGATAAACCATTTCACTATTTTTTTTTCTTTTGAGTCGGAGTCTCACTCCATCACCCAGGCTGGAATGTAGCAGCATGCTCATGGCCACCACAGCATCAATCTACTAAACTCAGGCGATCTTTCCGCCTCAGCCTTCCAAGTAGCTGCAACTACAGGCGTGCACTACCAGACCCGGCTAATATTTTGATTTATTATAGAGATGAGGTCTCGCCAAGTTGCCCAGGCTATTCTCAAACCAGTGGGCTCAGGCAATCCCCTCACCTCAGCCTCCCAAAGTGCTTTGATTACAGGCTTGAGCCACTGTGCCCAGCCACCATTTCACTATTTTAAGCACAAAGTATCTTAATATATGGTATTAAGTACTTACAACATTTTTAGAAAAGCTGAAGACACAAACTCTAGGCTGGGATTCTAGAAGTGATGCCCAGAACAACACTACAAAATTGACTCACCGAAATATTAGTTATCTTTGCCATATGAAGAAAGCTGGGCAATCAGGAAGCTGCCATCCCAATAGCAGTATCACACTACCTTACCTCCAATCTAATGAGCAGGAGATTCTGCTAGAACTGCTGGCTCTAGAATCACATTGTGTTGCTAGATCTGCCCCAGTGAAATGGATGTGACATAATCTTCCTCCTTCTTCCTTAGTTATCCTAAAGCAGAACCTGAGGAGCACATTGCATTTCTTCCTTTTAATGGTTATTGCAAGAATTTATTAAGTGCTTAATATGTACAAGACAATGTGTTAAGATCTTTGCTTTAATTATATCAATGAGTTTTCACATAACTTTTTCAAGAATGTATTATTATTATTATCATTATTATTATTATTATTTGAGTTAGAGTTTTACTCCGTCACCCAGGCTGTAGTGCAGTGGCAAGCTCACGGCCACCACAGCCTCTATCTGCAGGACTCAGGTGATCCTTCTGCCTCAGCCTCCCAAGTAGCTGGAACTACAGGTGCACACTACCACACACAGCTTATTTTTTTGATTTATCGTAAAGACAAGGTCTCACCAAGTTGCCCAGGTTGGTCTTAAACCCGTGAGCTCAGGCAGTCCTCTCGCCTTGGCTTCCTGAACACATAGCAATACCAGAATATACCATAACTACAGAAAATAAGGAATGGCATTTTACTAGGGAAAAGTAATCTTAAAGACTAGCTGAGTGATGTCAACAAAGCCTGTCAGGAACTTGTCAATTTCAGAAGAGAGCTCAGTTGGCAGAAGCATAGGCCACACCAAGAGTAAGCAGACCACGATGACCTGATAGATTCTTGGTCCAGAAGAGGTGTGTCAGGAAGAGGTGATAAGATGAGGCTCTCCTGCCCTGCTACCAGCTTTAGGGAGAATGAGCTGTAAGTGTAGAGACTAGCCATCTGACTCTAGTGACTTCTCAGATGATGGTTCAATTGTAAAGGCAGAGAATATAGGAAGATAACATGACTTCCATGGAAAATACATGTTCAGATGATAAGTTGAGTTTGAAGGGCTATGGGACATGAAGTGAAAACATTCCTGTCTAATTAGCAATGCAAAAGAAGAGATGTTGCTCAGGAGACGGTCTGCCTACAGGTAAAGGTCAGGAATTCATCCAAGATCCAGTGATAGTTAAAACTTTAATAGTTGATGAGTGAGGGTATTGAAGAGTGCTATTCAATATAGCTTTCTATAATAATGGAACATTCTATAATTCCTTAATTTTATTCTATCCAACAAGGTGGACACTAGCCATAAAATATGGCAGATAAGATTAGGAACTGAGGTTGGGCATGGTGGCTCATGCCTGCAATCCCAGCACTTTGGGATTTTCTTGAGCCCAGGCTAGGAGTGCAAGATCAGACTGAGTAACATAGTAAGACTCCCCCCGCCGCCCTTCAAAGAAAATTTAAAAACAAATTAGCCATGTGTGTTGGTATACACCTGTACTCTCAGCTTCTAGACAATCGGAGGCAGGAGAATCCCTTGAGCACAGGAGTTCAAGGTTGTAGTGAGCTATGACTGCATTGCTACACTTCAGGGTGGCAGAGTGAGATCTTGTCATAAATAAATAAATAAACAAATAAATAAATAAATGAAAATATTAAATAATTATCTGCTGGTTTGCTTTATTTCTTTATTACTTTATCCGTGCTAAAATAATGATATCTCATTGTCTATATGTCTTCAGGTTGCAAGGACCTATCATACCTTTTTTAGTAATTCTATTACAGGCCCATAATTATTATTTTTGTTTTTTAGATAAAGGAACCAAAATGGAGAGAAATCTAACAACTTGAATAAAGTCATGTAACTGGGAATTTGAAAAGTGGAGAGTCGGGTTTTCTGATGACACATTATCTCACAAATCTGTTCTCAGTAAGGTTTCCTAACTGCTCAAGTTTGCAAAAAAATGTTATGGGCTGGGTGTTTTGCTTCAGATTTACAATCCGAAGAGCGTGTTAGAGCAAAGAAATTTGAAGCTTATGTGCTGTGACCACATTTTCTTTCAAGGAACTCTAGAAATGCCTCCAGGCATCTAGGAGCTTCCTGAACCCAAGTCTACAATGCTTACCTATGGGTAAAGAATCATCTAACATTAAACTAACATTTACCAAGCACTTAAGCACTGGCATTTGAGCTAAGATATTTCATATACATGATCTTATTTAATCCTCATAGCAACTCTCCAAAGTAGAGATCATATCAGAAATGGAATTGACTAGTTCAAATTTCAATAACTCATCACTGTGATTGACCTTTTCTTCTGTACAGTGGAGTAGAACAAATCCATGCCCCAGACATATATTCAAGAGAGAATTTGAATTTGGTAAAATCAAATGAGATTAAGTGGTTTGGTCGCTTGGGAGACAGGCAGTATACAAACATAACACTGATGAGTAATAGTGAAGTATTCTAAGGCTTTGCTCCTGTTACCAGTGATGGAAATGACCCAAAGGGATTGGCATTAGGAAACTGTTCCTGTGCACAAAACAAAGACTCCAAACACTCTTCTAAATTGCTAACTTTCAATGAAGATAGTACCGGTGTGATTGTACAACTAGGACAGCTTCCTGGTCAACAATACTCACCCAGGAAGTTTCCTGTCATTCTCAGTAATCCTGTGATTAATGTAAAATCACTGAAGAGGTATTCTAGGCAATGGGCAGATCTAAGTTTCAGGGAACCTGAAGTTTTCTGATCTTAGGGATTTAAGAAAAAAGTACAATATTATAAATATAAAATTAGGCATAAAAATGAATATTTTTGAGTGAAAGAATAAATCTAAACCAATTAAAGAAATGACAAAACTGACATATTTCAAAAAATAAAAAAATCCAGAAAAATAGCATAATACCTTTGTCAATTAACCATCTCTATAATTTTTTGTACTCATCATTGACTGTATATAGATTGATCACCTCTTCATATGACAATACATATTAAAATACATATTATTTTCTGTAAAGAGAGTAGAAAGATAATTTAATATTTTCCATTGGAATATGTTTTTATAAAATTATTGATAGTTTAGGAAAGTTTCCTTAGTTTCACAATTGATAATGCTTTTATAAATTTTAAAAACTGTTCTCAAATTTGGGAATACATCTATCAAGTTTCTTCCACACACGAGATGGAATAATTTTCCTGACTTTGTAATTTTCAATCTTGTGTTTCTCCACTATCCTCATGTTTCCTGGGCAGCATGCCTTAGGGGAACACACATTTTTCCACAGGTATTGAACTTGGAATCATGGTGCTAGTTGGTTGCCGTACTCTTGGGGGCCAGTTCTACATCAATAACTCCTCATGAAAATGACTGAGAACCACATAATTGTATCCTTACTGAACCCCAACTAAATGTGAACCTATCTCAACTGCCTCTAAACAAGATCTCACAAATGGTTATGGCCTTGTTAACACTCGGCAGGGGAGGAAGAGCAATGAAGGGGAAAATAGAAAGAAAAAAATAAAGACAGCACTCTTAACCAATTACAATTAAAATGTTTTACTTTGGAAAATAAATAAATGAAATGAAAGAAAGAAAATAACCATGGAAACATATTGCTAAGGCTTCTTCTAAAACCTTCACTAGTTAATCTTTTTTAAAATGTGTTTTTAAATAACACATAATAATTGTACATATTTATGGGGTACATAGTAATGTTGCCATACATGTAATGTATAGTGATCAGTTTAGGGTAATTAGCATATCTATCATCTCAAACACTTATCATTTCTTTGTGTTGGGAACATTTAATATCTTCCTTATAGCTATTTGAAAGAAAATAATGTATTATTGTTAACTATAGTAATCCAATAGTTGCTATAGAACCCTAGTATTTATTCCTTCTATCTAGCTGTAATTTTGTATCTTTAATAAATCTCTCCCTATCCCCCCATTCCTCCTACCTTTCCCAGCCTCTAGTATCCTTTGTTCTACTTTTTACTTCTATGAGATTTTTTTTTTTTTAACTTCCATATACGAGTGAGAACATGTTGTGTTTAACTTTCTGTTCCTGGCTTATTTTACTTAAAATAATATCCTTTAGTTCCATCCATGTTAACATGAATGGCATGATTTCATTCCTTTTAATGGCTGAATAGCATTCCATTGTATATATACCACATTTTCTTTTTTAAAAAAAATCTGTTATTGAACTCCTACGTTGATTCCATATCTTGTCTTTTGTGAAAAATGCTGCAGCAGATATGGGGGTGCAGAAGTCTCTTATATACTGATTTTCTTTCCTGTGAATAAATGCTCAGTAGTGGAATTATTGGATCATATGATAGTTTTAATTTTAGTTTTTAAGTATCCTTCATACTGTTCTTCATAAGTGGCTGTACTAGTTTACATTTCCACCAACAGTTTAAAAGAGTTCCCTTTTCTCCACATCTTTGGCAGCATTTGTGTTTTTTTGTCTTTTTAATAATAGCCCTCCTCACTGGATGAGATGATACCTCATTGCAGTTTTGATTGGCATTTTTCTAATAATTAGAGATGCTGAGCATTTTCTTTATAAATGTGTTGGCCATTTGTATGTCTTCTTTTGAGAGATGTCTGTTTAGATCATTTGCTAATTTTTAAAAACAGATTATTTATTTATGTATTTTTTGCCATTGAGATGTTTGAGTTCCTTGCATATTCTGGATACTAATTCCCTGTCAGATGAATCATTAGCTAATTTTCATTTGCTTCATAGTAAAATCTACTCCAGCTCCAGGATTGTGGAAGAAGTAACACATTTGGAATGCAAGATATTGATTCTAGTCTTGGCTCTTCCACTGACTCCATATATGGGCCATGGGCAAGTTATTCAGCCACCTGGCCTTTAGTTTTTTG
The DNA here is from genome assembly GCA_963574415.1 of Tarsius wallacei. Lineage (NCBI taxonomy): Eukaryota > Metazoa > Chordata > Mammalia > Primates > Tarsiidae > Tarsius > Tarsius wallacei. The sequence goes on along the minus strand of CAUYQG010162064.1, from coordinate 9,770 downwards.
TTTGTTTCTTTTTAAATGAGTGTTTTGAACAGATAATACCCCAATATCTCTTCTACCCCTGACACTGAGTTACTTCAGAAAGAGCTGACTCCAATAGCAAAATACAGACGCGGCCGCCTCACCTTCACAGGCTCAGAACACAGTGTGTCTAGGCCTGAATGCCTGAGACAGAGGTGACCTTAGCCATTTCCACTCCGTTTTGGAAGAGGCTGCCTTATCTTTCAAGAATGCAGTCAGACACCTTTTTTCAAAGAAAAAGGTGTAGCGTTTCCAGAGACTTTAGTCCCCTTCAATTCCAACTGATCTTGCAAGTCACTAAATGATTGATGAGGGGCTTGTTTCTATGGTGACCACTTCTGTCCTTCCTAGCAGCTGGAGAGCTTAACCCAACCCTGACACAGCTTCCTCAGTTGGGCTGGGCATCCACTTAACTAAAGCATTCAGGGCAGGACTTGACAGCTCTGCACTTTGGACCCTGGAAGAGATTCCAGAAGAAAAAAGGGTGGGAGCATGGTGAAACCACTCATCTATACTCTCAGTTTTTCCATGGGCTAAGGTCTCAAGAGACATGTCCTAGCTACACAAGAACATTAATAACAAAGAAGTCTTGAGGGGCTCTTGGATGATGAATAAAGCATTTCTTACTGGGTGGGGCTGTCCAGTGTGACTTTCTGTTAACATTTGCTTGTGACCTTCAGGGTCATCTTCCATCTTTCCTGGCCCATTCTCAATCTCAATAAATGCCATTTGTAGCCAATCAAGTATCTATTTGACTGTTTCTGGGTCTGTTCTTCTCAAGCTGCCTTTTCCCCAGCTCTGTTTGTATAAGAATAAGACCCATTTGCTTGAACGGAGGACCAGGACTAAAAGTTAACTGACAGTCACAGCTGTGTGTGTTAGAGGATCCAGGCGCTGAGTACATTCTAAAATAGAACTCGGCTGCAGAGGGCATGGAAACATGCCGTGCTCAAGCCTGCCAGGGAATGCAGGTCTGAAGCTTGGGTTTTTCACGCCTCAAACTCATTAAACCACCAGGCTGATTTTCACACATCACATCCCTCCAGAATTTCTGGCTTCCTTCATTCAAACAGAGTACCCCTTTCTTCCTCAGGTGGCTTAATTGGTTCTTCACCAATTTGTTATTGATAGCACCATTTATTCAAAATTTTCTGAATGCCCAGGCGATACCAGTGGGGAACAAAATATCCCTGTGGAGAGAAGAATCACTCTGACTATTAGAATGACTGGATTATAGGCATGTAGATCAGGATGGGATATTGGAAACCATGTAGTTTTATCAGCTTCATCCTACAGTTTGAGCAAAAAGAAGAACCAAAGGTCACAAAGTGAGCTGGCTTATGGCCAGGAAAGTAGAAATAGGCTTCCTTTTCTGGATTTACTTCTATTAAACCATTTAAAAACAATTATTGTTAGCATCAAATAACTTTGTGAAGTTACTTAAGTTTTGTAAAACTAGGCATCTAATATAATCATCCAGCTGGTTGATGTTATCATTTGCTTTCATTTTAGAGTAGAGCCTGGCCTAGAAGTTCCAAATAAATTATCCTCTGTTATATACAAATATATTGGATATCTTGGATATTTGTTTTTATTATCCACATCTACATGTCCAGACATCAAGATCCATACCTAAATACATCGGTGCACACACATGTACAGGCGATATCTCTTGGCACAATAGGGTACTGAAAGAAGAAATATAAAAAATACTCTGTCCAGGTGGAATTCCCAGGATAACAAGAAAGCCAGGTAACCCCTCTTCCCACTGAGGTGCTATGACTCTAAGATAAGGCAGATTGAGATACCAATTTTTTTTTTTTTTTTGAGTTGTAGTCTCATTCTGTTGCCCAGGCTAGAGGGCAGTGACAAGCTTATGGCCAAAGCAGCCTCGACTTGCTGGGCTCAGGTGATCCTTCTGCCTCAGCCTTCCAAGTAGCTGGCGCTACAGGCACACGCCACCATGCCCAGCTAATTTTGTGATTTATTGTAGAGATGAGGTCTCGCCAAGTTGCCCGGGCGGGTCTTGAACCCATGGACTCAGGCAAGGGATACTGATTTTTAAAAGGTATAAAATTGTAGAGACAAGAATGAAGAGAGAATGGTTAATTTAAACTAAGATGTCCAGTGACATCTTTAAGGGGAAATAGCATTTGAATTCATCTTAAAGTATAGGAAGAAATTTTACAGGTACACAAGGGTAGGTGGAAGAGTGTGGACATAGCATGGAGATGAGGAGGACATCGAGAATGTTGACCTCAATTTGTGATCAGCTGATGCTATGGCTCACGGCTGGGTGAGAAGAAGGAAGCACAAACTCTACTCAGAGAATTCTCAAACAATTATGCCTGAATTTTTAGGTGTGAATTCTTGTATCAGTGGCAAACATACCAAACAGATAGGATTTTTCAGATTCTGAGACTTCTCCATTTTAGCCATTTCCCTACAAAGAAGGCTTAAGATCTTTCTGCTTGCCAAGATTTAAATCCTGGCTTTGACACTTGCTAACTCTGGGACCTTAGGCAACTGACCCAAACCAAGTAGAATCCTCTCTGAGTCTCCCTTTTCTTAGCTAAATATCTCATCCAAACGACATGCAAAAATTAAAATGACATATAGCCTGAAAATTTCTCAGTTATAGTGCTTGGCACGTATCAATATTTGAATTTTGCCCCACATCTTCAGTTTCCCAAGGGCATGAAGACAGTCATGATATTGGATTAGCTAGATCACTTCTTAAGGTGTTGGTTTAATTGTTGACAAACAAAAGAGCCAGGATAATTATGTGTAGGGTAATCAACTGTCCTGTTTCTTTTTTTAGGACAGAAGGGTATCCTGGGATATGAGACTTTTATTGCTAAAATTGGGACAGTCCCAATGGATGGTTGGTCACCCTACATATGTGGTTAAGAGAGAAGGGTCTACAGCCAGATCATCTAGGCTCCATTCTTAGTTTTGCCTTTACCCTCTGCATAACTTTGAGCAAGTTACCTAATACTCTGTGTCTCAGTTTCTTCATCTGTAAAGTGGAAATAACAATTGTGCCAACTTTATAAATTTATCATGAAGACTAAGCAAATTAATATATGCAATATTAGCTGCCATTAGTAGTAGCCGATGCCAAAGTTTTTGTCTCTACTCACCTAACTCTAGCTTTTTCAGTTAATGATTTAAAAAATAACTTGTTAGAAGGAAATATCAAACTAATTTCTACTTGTGTACTAGCACATCTCTATCTTCACAAGGAATATGAGGTGGAATGAAATTATCTTCCAGGTGTCCCTGGAACCCTGGATTTGCCCTGTCCTACATTTCTTGTACTGTGTTGCTTGCTATTTTGCACCATTGGCTGCCATGAAAAGCTGTGAAAGAATTTTGATGGAAAGTGTTGTGGCTTATTACATAGGTCCTTTCTACCCCTCCTTTAGGGGGTAGTGTGATGAGGTAGGAAGACCATGGGGCTGAGGGTCAGGACACTTGACTCTGTCTCAGACTCAACCTTGGCCACAGCCTTCCCATCTCTGGATCTCAGTTTCCTAATCCTTTAAATGAGGGTGTTGGGCAACTTAATCCCCAAGGTTCTTTGATTCTGAGTAGAATCATTGCATTGGACACATTTACTTCTTTTCTGTTTCTTTCTTTCTCGCTCAGGAAATGGAGAAAGGCAAAACAGAAGCAGTCTCCTTGCATCTCCCAAAATGTCTTCCAATTCTAAAGAATAGAATTCTGAAGTTTCACACAAAGGATAGTTTAGGCTCTGCTCCCTCTAATTATGGCCCATTAAGGCCACAGATCCCTACTGTCTGCAGAATGTGGTATTTAACATTCTCCCTGGCAGTGCCTTCACCAAGGACACAAGCCATTGCACTCACTGCTCTTGATGTTTATGTTGAGAAAGTAGATAATCCTTATTGCAGTGACAAGTTGATTGAAGCAAGTAAAAACTGAATAAGGTTTCAAATTCTAATTGCTGACAGATTCATAATGGTGTGTGAGACCTGATGTCTGCCTGGCTGACCCTCCTGTTCAGAGCAAAGTGTGAAGTAAGTGTGTTGTTTCTGGTATAAAATTTCTCAACCCCAGAATTTTTTCTTTTCTGAATGGAAGTATAGGGGGAGAAATATGGCATTCCAAAAAGATAGTAGAAAAGCATCCATAGCACTTAAAATAGAAGGAACTAGAGAATCAGGTAGGGTTTTCTAGTATAAAAATAATGTAGAGATGGCTCTGGTGTTAACATTGGGTGATGACACCATGTCACTTGGGGCAAGACATTTAACCTCTTTGACCTGTCTATTAAGTGTGTGTGTTAGACTAAAATTGTTTACAATTGTGTTGTCTTACAGTGGTTTTCTTTTGCATTTTTCTGGGAACAATAAGGTATAATCACATAAAATCAAAATACTTTTGACTGAAAGGTCCCTAGTGTCTGGCACTAACAGAGAATATTTATTATCGATTGACATTTACATGTATTCATAACATTATACAAAATGGATTACAAAAATTCAGAAAATGTATGATGTTGGCTGTACCTGGGTTGATAAGGAAAGGAGTGACACTGGAGTTAGGAGAATTATTTCAACCTTATTTGTATCATTTTATTTCTCATATAAAATTTTTTGAAGTAAATATGACAAAATATGAACAGTTTTCAGTTATAAGTGGTAGAATACAGGTGTTATAATAGTTTAGTACTTTTTGTATTTCTATTTCTGTATGTTTAAAAACAAAATTAAGTAAATATTCTTTGCCCATTCAAATTCTAGTATTTTGCGATTTTTGTAAGACAAATTTTTTGAACCTCAACTTTCTCACAAGAAAGCCGGTTAAGGTGATATATAAGTTCCTTTGAATCCCCAAATTCTATCTCTAGTAAGAAAATAACAGGGATAGTTTTAATTGACAGAGAAGCCAGAACCTATTATTTTAAGCCAGTATGCTGGAAGGTTACACTGAGACTCTCTTCAAAAGAAATCTGTTGGTTTTTTCTTCCTCCCAATTTCTAGTAATTTCTAGTATATAATTTCCAAGTCCTAATTTTAAAATCTTACAGTTGAGAATCACCTCTAGTATTTCTCTGCCTTAACAGAAACTATCACTTTGATTAAAGGAAAAGTGGGAATAGATACTTCAGGTTTACAATAAATAATCCTTTTACGCACTCACCAATTGTTGTTAAAGACTGGATTAAGTCTTACTAAAAGCAAAATATAGAAGATTTCTTTTAAGCAATAAACTTTAGCTGGGCTCGGTGGCTCATCCTGTAATCCCGCGCCTTTGGGAGGCTGAGGTGAGTGGATTGTCTGAGCCCACGGGTTCGAGACCCGCCTGGGCAAGTGAGACCTCATCTCTACAATAAATCAAAAAATTAGCCAGGCGTGGTAGCGCGTGCCTGTAGTTCCAGCTACTTGGAAGGCTAAGGCGGAAAGATCGCCGGAGCCCAGCAGGTCGAGGCTGCGGTGGCCGGGAGCGGCCACTGCACTCCAGTCTGGGCGACAGAGCGAGACTCCAACTCAAAAAAAAAAAAAAAAAGAAATAAACTTTAATTCTGTGTTATAATTATCTTCTTTTGTCTTTTCATATCCTCATCTCACACCAATTTGACTCTTCCAGAATCATCTTCTAAGTTTGTTCTAGCTTTTCTCCAGTAAGATGGTGAGAAGCTTCAGGCACTTTATGAACTATTAAATGGACAGTTTCTAGATTAAAGCAAATGCAGAAGATAATGATTAAAGAGCTTCTACTCTAGTAAAGTGAATAATAAGCACTCAGAGATTGTCCTTGGATAAAGGATCCCTGTGGGCATATTTCAGAGTCCGTTCAGTGGCCAAGGGTTGAAGAACATTTTGAGAAGAATATACCATAAATCACTTGGTCTTCATATTTGTTTCTAAGGAGACAGAGCTTGAAACCATGACTCAAATTTACCAAGACTTTAAACCTGTGGTTCCAGGAAGTCTAAAAATTCTGAAGCTGAGACCATTGAATTATGTTTCCAGTATCAAAAGCCAACCTGAATGTTGATACTCCCTTGGCAACCTGAAGGGAGTATAATGGATGGTTCTCTATTCCTCTTTAGCTGTTTTTCATCATGACTTTCATTCTACATTCTGGACAATGGCATCAAATCCATGAAAAGACACTTGTTGGCCACTTCAAATCTAGCAAATACAATTTTAGAATCATTTTGTTAGCTTTTAACATCTTTCTTTTAATAGAACTGTTGATTTTTCTTTAATAAAAAGGCTCACCCTGATCAGCTTAAAGTATAATTGACAGAGAAAAAACAGAACCTGGATTATTGTCAGTGTTGATGGACCATCAAGAAAACAAAACTTGATGATAGTGATATGTGGGAGAGAGGTTCCAGTGATGCTGTATTTTCTGAACCAATGACAGTTAAAACGTGTTCATAGAAATCATCCTCTGTTGGCCGGGCATGGTGCCTCAAGCCTATAATCCCACCACTCTGGGAGGCTGAGGTGAGTGGATTGCCTAAGCCTAGGGGTTCGAGACTAGCCTGGGCAACTTGGTGAGACCTCCTCTCTACTATATATATATATAGGCGTAGTAGCACACACCTGTAGTTCCAGTTACTTGGAAAACTGAGGTGGAAGGATCACCTGAGCCCAACTGCTGGAGGTTGCAGGGCCGTGAGCGTGCCACTACTCTCCAGCCTGGGCGGCAGAGTGAAACTCCAAATCAAAAAGAAAATAAAGAAAAGAAATCATCCTCTGTTGCAGGATTTCCATCTCAAGCCTTGGGAAAGAGGACTAAGATGGTCAGGAGGAGATATTTGCAATTATCCCTGAAAGAGAGCATGTCTTTTATGGGGGTTGATTCCACACAACTATCCCTACCCTTTCAAACAGAAAAAGTGAAATGACTAAAATGAATTCCTATTTTTTCTGCTAAGATCTATGAGAAATAAAATATTTTGATACTAGACTTGATGAAAGGGATTATGTAGACCCTCATCATTTAAATACAAGGAAAACTTGAGGCTATGAAAGCCTGTGATCACACAGTCACTAAAATTTAGAGTTGAAAGTTGAATGTGACTTTTTTCATTTCCAGGCTCTTGCTCAGTTTGAACTCTAGAGTCAAACTACACAGGTTTTAAATTCTAGCTCCTCTTTTGAAAACTCGTACATTCTTGGGCATGCTACTAACCTCTGTACCTCCATTTCCTCATGTTTTAGAGATAATATCTATTTAATATGAAAGTGTTAAGGATTCAGTTATACAACCTAGGTAGTGCTTAACAAAGTACCAGGTACATGTTAACAAAATACTACTAGCTTTTAATATTATTATTACTATTATTGTTACACATACAAATGGTGGCATAGTGGATCAAAATGCATAGTTCCTAAAGAGGGAGTTTTTTTTTTATGGTAATAAGGAAAAGCAAATCTGATCCTATCACACACTGTCATGATTAAGAGTTTTCAAGGCTCTGCACTACCCTTGGGTTAAGGCAACATTCTTTAATCTCAGGGTATGGCTCAAAAGCTGCTTCCTAATTGGCACTTACAGACATGTCCAGCCTATTTGCCATGCTCCTTCCTGGTGAACCTGCCTTCTGCTCCCCTCTCCAAGATTTGATTAGTCCACCTAGTTTTCTGAACAATCCTTGGTCTTTCTCATTCCTAGGACTTCACACTCATTCCCTCTGCCTGACAAATGACTTTTCCTGCCTCTTTTCCTGGTTAATTCCACTTATTCTTTAAGTCACTTAACCCTGCTTGGGCAGGCCCTCCAAAATCTGTACTTACTTTTTTAATATCCCATAAAATACACATTTGAATATCCTATTTTCTTTTTTATCTCTTGACCTGACTAGACATAGGCCCTTAAAGTCAGGGACTACATTCTGTTCACTGTTTTTATTCCCAGTTTCTGAAATAATGTCTGCCATGTGGTAGTTGCTCAATAAATAGTTTGTGACTTAGATGAATGATCCATGTGGTAACTTTCTCCATACACAAAGAATCTTTCAACCTGAGAAGAGTAAAGTTTTTGTTCTACTCCTAATTGCTGGTAAATGAGAGCCTTTTCATCCAGAGTTGCACCCACAAGTTGGTATAAAAACCACTGAGGCAGCAGTTTCCCAAGAGAGACCCATGCAACCCTCTGACTTTATGTTATCAGGGTTTAGGAGAGAACATCACCTTACACTGAAAGAGGCCGGGAATAGCAACAATTAGACCATGGGAAAGAGAGGAGAATGGTGATTAGGTCTCTGTACTAAGCAAGGGACTTGAAGAAGTATGAGTTCCATTGTCTCTCCGGGTAATCCTTTCTTACATTTTCTCATGATTGCCTGCAATAAGATTTCTTAATTGTTCATAGGGTTTAAAGTATGATCCCTTGAATGTATAATTATCTTCATTATTCAAAACAAAGGAGACACGTGCCAGTCAGGAAAAAAAAAAGTGTAGCCTCCAGCAGAAAACTGAGCTTAAATCCCTCCTCCCACCCTCAGATTCCCATTTTTGTTTCTCTCCCATGCCCTCTATCACATAAAATATTTCACATCCCTGTTTCTATGGCCTTTTAAATGGTAGCGGCAAGATAAGAATAAGTACAAACGGCAGATGGATACTGTGACCCAAAGATGTGCGGCATTCAGTTCAGACCCGAAAGGTTACAGCAGTGCCCCCTCGCACAGTGGGGCATGTGCTAGGGCACATGCACTTTCATAATGGGTTTCAATTTTTTTTATTCCTCTCTCCCTAGGAAATAAAATGCTTTATTTATTTATGCTCCTGAAACCCCCTGGAGAGTGGCTCTAGTTCTCATAGCCTGAGTCAGTGCTTAGTAACTGGCTCACATCCCACCTCCATCCTTGGGACCCCTGGGCAATGTAATATAATGAGAAAAGACCCTAGAGAGGATAAATGTAGATGACTGGGTTCTAGAGTTGTCTCTGACACATAATACCCATTAGATCTTTAAATGTTACATCTCTTTGTGGTTCAATTTGCTTATCTTTAAAATCTTTAAAAGAGGGCACTGGTTTTCACCAGGAAGCAACTTTTTTTTTTTCTTATAAAGGGTCCATTGGTAAATATTTCAGGCTTTGCAGACCATGTGATCTCTGTTGTGCCTACTTTTTTTCTGCTGCTGTGGCACAAAAGCATCCACAGATGATATAGGTAAGCCTGGCTTTGTTTCAATGAAACTTTATTTATGAACACTGAAGTTCAAAATTTCACATAAGTTTTATGTGTCATGCAATATTATTCTTTTTTTGATTTTTTTTCCTTCAACCACTTCAACAAATAAAAACCATTCTCAGCTCGTGAGCCATACAAAAGTAGGCGTCATGGACTATCAGGCCAATCCCTGATCTACACCATGGTTCTCAAAGGAACTTCGATAAAAGTTCAAGGAAGACATTCATGGTATAAATATACAGCAGCACACTTTATTTTAATGATCTGATTTGCCTTTTGTCACAATATTTAATTTACTTTGAATTTCAAATGCAATTAAATGTGGGTGTGTGACTTTTTTGTTTATCACCAGGAGTTTTTTAATTTTTAATTTTAAAGATGTGGGGTACAATTGAGGGTTAAGTATACAAATATTCATTATGCAGGTACCCATGTTGATGAGGTGTGCCCCCCTCCCTCTCCCCACAGAATCCCACTACTGCCAATAGCCTCTCTACTTCTGTCTCTGCTTCTCCTGTGACAGCTACAAACTATTTTACTCAGAGCAGGTAAAGAGATCCTGCTAAA
>CAUYQG010162063.1:0-20727 GCA_963574415.1 Tarsius wallacei | reverse complement strand
CGTGTGCTACCTCGCCCAGCTAATTTTTTGATTTATTGTAGAGATGAGGTCTCGCTTGCCCAGGCAGGTCTCAAACCCGCGGGCTCAGGCAATCCACTCACCTCAGCCTCCCAAAGGCGCGGGATTACAGGCTGAGCCACCGAGCCCGGCTGGATTTGTGTATTTCATCAGGATTGAGCAAGTCTAACTGATTTGGCTTAAGTAACACATTAAAGATCAGTTTCTTTACAGGCAAGGGTATGCAAAGACCTGTCTGTATACCTGAATATCTAATAGAGAAATTAGACCTTCTTTCGAAATGCTGCATATTACCTGCTTCTCAAAGTAAAACCACATTCCTTCTGCCTACAGTTTTGCCAAAGGGTCATGTTTTTAATTTTATATCACTAAGACAGTGATGTAACTATTAAAGAATGTCCTTTCCTTTAACAAAGGATATATCCTGGGTGTCCCCAAAGACTGCATAGTAGTGTTCAGTCTGATTTCCTTTTTCTCTTCTTTTTATTTAACATCCAACTCCATGGATATGGGATTGGCCACACTGAATCCTGGGGCCCCAGAAATGGAAGTCATTGTCTCACCCGGCAGTGTCCAGAGATGCAACCAAAAAAAAAACCAAACAAAAACACTTGAAATTATAAAGCCAGAATTTATGATAACTAGTATAATTACCTTATTTGAAAAATAGCAGCTTCTAAATGAAAAACATAAATTACCAAATTTTTATATCCCCCCCCACCCCCCAGTATTGGATACATTATAGAAGGGCTTGGGTAGAAAGGTGGTAGCCATCTTTTTACCTCACTTTTCAAAATAGGAAAAAACTATTTGTTTCTAGAAAGTAGAGTGTATCACATCTTCTGTCTGTCTCCTTTTAACTGTTAAATAGTTTCTTTCAGTGTTCCATCTCTTAATTTCCACTCTTTTATTTAATTTTATTTTTTGCAGAGACAGGGTCTTGCTATGTTGCCCAGGCTGGTCTCAAACTCCTGGCCTTGTAAAGTTCCTCCTTCAGTCTCCCAAAGTGCTGGGATTATAGGCATGAGCCACCATGCCCAGCCAATTTCTGTTTTTAAAGGGTTGTAAAGACAAGTAGCATTTGGCGAGGGCTTGATCACCTAACTACAAAAATTAGTTGTAATAGTTTTCAGTTTTAAACTTCTTCAACAGTCACAAAACTAATTTATTTTTTGTTCTGCCTTGATTTTTAAATTAAGTATATCTGCTGTTTTGCTCAGTTGAATGTGTATATTCTTAAAGTTAAAATTATAATGTTTACTATAGCATTTTCTGCCATTTGAGGAACTAGGAATGGAACATAGAGACTTTGCATGGATAGTTTTTAGGGAAGATTGGAAAGCAGCTTGAAAAATGGAATATAAGGAAACAGTAATCATTGATATCAAGCAGTGAGAAACTGATGATGTGTGAGGGAGCAGGAGGAGATAGAAATCTAGAGAAGCAGTGGGCTGCAGACTTTTTAAATGGCAAATACATGCAAAAAATACTTTTCAGCACCTCTTCTCATTCAAACAACATGTACTGAATACTAATAGTATGCATTAGCTTCTGTGCTGGGCACTATGAATACAACAAAGAATCAAAATGTAGTTTCTAGCCCCCAAAGACATTTGTTTAGAAGGAAAGGCCAACATATAAACAGATAATGTAAGATGGTGTTCTATGATGGATTTTAGTAGCAGTGGCATATAAAAGATACCCTTGGCCTGGCACACTCTTTTTTCCTCTAATAATTTTCCTCATCTTTAAAGATTTACCTTAGGCATGGCTTCTTCCAGAAAGCCTTCCTAATAACATATGAACTATATTAGTGGGAGGTGATTATTTGTTGCGTGTACAGGTATTAGGGCATATTTCTCTGAAGTAGTTGACATCCTGATGTCAGTTTTGAATAAAAGCTAGAAAGTCATAAGTAAAGCATCCTTGTTTCCTTTTCCCAAAGGTTGGGATGGGTTGAGCACATTATATCACTTTATCATCTTTACACTAGTTAGTAGTTTATTCAATTAGCAAATATTTATTAATTTCCCATAGTCCCTGATTACCCCAGGCTTTTTTGTGCCTTTGTAACTACACAGTCATTTTCACTGTTTAGATTGCATGCTCAGGCACTGTGCTCAGGCAGTGAGGATACAGAGGTGGACACTGAAGCATTAAGACTGCCCTTAAGGGCCCATTGCTGTTTGCCATTGAACAAAAAGCAGTATGAGTATGGTGAGTGTTACTGCAGGGAATGCAGGAATATCTAATGGATGTATTATAATCTACTGTGGGATTAAGGAAGGCTGCTCCAAGGAAGTAACATACCAAGTGAGACATACAAGTGAGGAGTTAGTTCAAAAACTGGGGGAGAGTGTTACAGGTGGGAGGGCCTTAGGTAGGAAAAAACAATGCAATGAATAATCTGCCTTCTGCAAAGGTGGAGTATGCGAAACAGTGTCCTTTTGCTAAGAACCGCTACAAAAGCTGAAAAAATAAAATGCTATCAAATGTTTGAAGTTATCAGAGAGGTAAGGTAGTGAAGCACTACCAAGTCAAGTCTCAGAAAAGAAGGTAATTTGAAGAAATGAGACTGACATTTGTGGCTGCTTTTGCCCTATCGGCATTTACCAATTCAGAGGAAGCAGCCAAAAAGACTTGTGTATCCCTTTTAATATAACCTCACATGAGTGGGAATACAAAAATGGAACCCTTGGAATTTTCCAACACTTTGCATTGGGACCCCCTGCAGTCAAAAATAGGATAAAACAGAAGTAATTGAACCCTTGCATAGACTGCAGCCCAGCTTCAAGTCATCTGGGTAGCCCAGGTAATCACAAACCCCAATATTGGATTAAGGTGATCTTGGTTTGCTTGTGCCCCCTAGGTTCATTGCAGGCACAAATAAAAATTATTTCTCGAAGGTTATTATGATAGGTCTCGACTTATTTCTTTTTTTTTTTGAGTCAGAGTCTCACTCTGTCGCCCAGACTGGCTGCTGGGCTCGGGCGATCCTTCCGCCTCAGCCTTCCGAGTAGCCGGAATTACAGGTGCGCGCTACCACACCCGGCTGATTTTTTGATTTATTGTAGAGATGAGGTCTCGCCAAGGTGCCCAGGTGGGTCTCGAACCCGCGGGCTCAGGCAATCCACTCACCTCAGCTTCCCAAAGTGCGGGATTATAGGCTGAGCCACCGAGCCCGGCTTTGAATTATTTCTAAAAGTTGTTTTTCAAATATTAATGGTCAGAACATAATCAAGGGCAATCAATCACACAAAGACACCAAACAACACGAATCGAGAGCCAGTTGAAACAGTAGGCAATAAATTTAGAGCTCCAGGTGCTCCAGGAATTTGTTACAGGAGACATTGATTTCAAAAGTGACTATGCTTATTCAAGCAGAAAAGACATTTCAAATTTTAACAACAGGAAATATTTTTTTAAATGTAGCAGATTTGAAAAAGAACCAGACAGACTGAACTAAACAGGAGTCTTCATACATTAGTGGAGAGAAGATTGGTGAATTGGATTGCAGTTTGGAAGAAAATATTGTGAAATGAGCATGGAGAGATGCAAAGATGAGGCAGAGGGAAGAACAAGAGCTATAGTGGACACAACAGAAGGTCTAGTGTGTGTTTAAATGAGAATCCCAAAGGAAAGGAGGATAAGAATGTTGCAAACAACAGTTAAGGAGATGATGGCCAAGAACTTTCCCAAAACAGATGAAAAGCAGTAAGCAACGATTTAAGACACACAATATAATCTGAATAGTACAATTTTTAAATTTCATTCAATTCTAGGTATGTATCCAAGAGAAATAAAAACATACATCCACACAAATTTCATAGCAACATTATTTATAATAGCTAAAAAGTGGAAACAGTACAAATGTCTATCACCTGAAGAATGGGTAAATAAAATCCATACAATTGAATATCTTTCAGCCATAAAAAAAAGAATGAAACCTTGCACATGGATAAACCTTAAAAACATTATGCTAAATGAAAGCAACCAGTTACAAAAGACCATATATTGCATGGTTTTATTTATATGAAATATCCAAAATAGTTAAATAAATAGACATCGACTGGATAAGAGGATAATAGATACAGGACTTCTTTTGGGGGATATGAAAATGTTCTAAAATTAGATTTTAGTCATGGTTGCACAACTCTGATTATACTGAAGTACATTGAATTGCACACTTTATTTGCATGGGTAAATTTTTATAGTATGTAAATTATATCTAGGTTTAAAAGAGGGAAAATAAATCCACTCTTAGACACAACCTAGTAAAACTACAGAAACCAAGGAAAAACCCTTAAAAGAAGTCAGCGGGACTATGGGGTGGAGCTCTGGAATTACCCTTCTAAGATAGGTAAGTAGGTTGGTAGATGATTTATCAACAGGAACAATGGGATTGAAAAAACAGAAGAAACTTTAATGATCACCGCTATGTTGAAAGAAAATAACTACCAGCCCTGAATTCTACCCAACTAAAATATCTTTTAAGAATGAAGCTGAGGACTTCCTCTCCCACTCTTGGAGCTTTTCTGTCCTCTCAGTAAATCCTGCTTTCCCACCAAAAAAAAAAAATGAAGCTGAAATAAACATATTTTCAGATGAACAATAAAGAGACAATTTTTCCTCAGAAGGCATATGCTGAAAGAAGTACTGAAGGGTTTTCAGGCAAAACAAAAAGAGATATAAAGGTTAACAAAAGTGGTAAATACCAGTACTACTCCTAGTTGTATACCCAACTCCCATGAGTACACATGTTCACCGAAACTATGCAAATACCTGTCAGCGGTAGACTAGGTAAAGTGTGTAGTCACATATATCTTATAGTCATGAAAATGACCAATCTACAACAATGTAGGTGAGTTCACAAACACAGTATTGGGGAAAATTAGCCACACACAAAGGACTGCATGATGTGTGATTCAATTTATATTGAAGTATAATAATTGGAAAAACTAATCTTTGCTCTTAGAAATTAGAGCAGTGGTTATTGGGGGTAGAGGTGCCTAATATTAGCTGGGTACACAAGGGGACCTACTAGGGTGCTGAGATGTTCTGTTAATCTGAATGTAGGTTTCACAGCTGCATTCAGTTTGAAAATTCACCATAATGTACACTTGCATGTACATTTCTTCCTGTACATTATACATTAAACAGCTTTTAAAGTTGAAAATATCAATACATTTTAATGAATATTGTTTATTATATAAAACAGTTTTTTATGTATAGCTAAGAAGAAATATGTAGCAGTGAATATATATATATATAGGTGAGTTATCAATTTGTGAAATGTCAAAATTAAAGTATTTGTGTCTTAGACTCTGAAGGAGATGATCTTTCTTGCCCCCTAAATCACTTTAATATGCAGTATTAGAATTACAAGGGAGCAATCTAAATAAATTTAAAAGGAGTTTCCATTATTATCTGTGAATATTCTAAATAGATCAAAAATGAATTACATTGAGGTTTTCAGTAAAAGTATCTTTTTAAATATTTTTAGGCCTATATTGTTTGGTCTATTTCTCCACACCAGTCAATCTGGCAATATCCCTTGAGAAGTATATGGCACTAAACGTGTATTGTTCCCTGGAGGAATCATGAAAGAAAGAAAAGATATAAATTTTCTCTTGGGATAAAATAGAAAATTAATTGAAAAAGGAAGAGTCCATCATTTAAGGTTTGGTTACTACTAGGAAAAAAAATCATAACACATAATTCTCATATTTGTTGCTTATGTTTCAGTTTAAACTCCTTTATCCCTAGCAGAGTCCATGCTCTGAAGGCAGCAGCTTGCATGGCTCATGTTTGTATTTTCATCTGGTCACTGTCTAACCGATGATCTAAGCTGCAATAGTCATTTTTATGCCTTGTCTGCTTCCTCCTTCTTTTTTTGCTTCAGACTCATCATCAGTTGGCTTTTGAATACCATATTATGATTTTGAAAGAAATACTTCAACAAAAAGTGAATTGTATTTTTGTTGCTGCATGGATTACAAGCACTCTATCTCCATGCTTGGATAAACTCCATCAAAAGCACATTATCCTCCTCCTTCTGTGGCCAGCTGCCTAATTGTATCTGCTGTAACCACACGCTGTTGGAACATGATACCAATGAAGAACAGAAATGATAAATTACTCCCTGCAGGTGATAGTGATAATGATAATTTTTAATTTCCTTCTTCCGCATAAGGTCTAGCCTGATCTTACTTCATTGGCTGCCATCCTATTACATACAGGCATGATGTGTCTGTCTTCTTTAAAGAAATACTCATCTCACCTAAATACGTGAGAAAGTAATTCACTTTTATCCCACATCTTTGTTCTTCAAATGAGCGTGTATTAAATGAAGGGTAATGCATTCACCCTTACACATATGGAATAAACAAGCAAAATGTGGCTTAAAACAAATTTTTAAATGATTCCATTTACAAATGCCATTAGTTTTCTTCCTTTTTGTGAAATTCACAAAGGAGAGATGAGTAGCTCATTCTAAAGCTGTTTTAATGCTTAGCCATATTTAAATTGCACGGTAAAGCTACATACTTGTGTTAATTTCCTACATGCTTCAAAGTAATTGTGGAAGGTCATCACCACATTTCAAGAGTGACCAAACTACCCAGAAATTCACTATATGCATGGGTGTGTTTTTTTCTAATTCTGTTTCCTTCTATTATCATTGTTGTGGTTATTATTATTATCATCATCATCATCACCATCACCCATTCTCTCTTCTCTCAGTCTAAGAGACTTTTACTGACCGTGGTACAATTCAGTGAAAGTTTATTTAATTTCTGACTGTGGTATAATTCAGTGAAATTTTACTTATTTTATTTTGACTTTGCCTTTGCAGATTAGCCCAGCTCCAACAAATACTTAATTTTAATGCTTTTTTATTCCTCAGCAGTTCCCATCGCCCCTAACAAGATATATGTGTGGGACAAAGGAGAAATTTATTTTGTGGTCAGTCTTCTAACCTACCTGATCTTTTTCAAGCACATGTCAAGCTCCAGTTATTTATTGCCACTGCCTACTTGTCATTATTTTCAGTTTCCTGTGGTTGTTGTTTATTCTTACATTTGAATAACTTCCACAGAGAGAATGTGTATTCATTGAAGTTAACGTTTAAAAGACCTAAAGATTGCCTGCCAGAGTAATGGTATCAAAGTGGTAAAACTATAATTGAAAAATAGTGGTGTATTTATATTTTCCAGACAAAATAGTTTTGTTCCCAAATCAGCTGACATATTTGGTTATATCATCATTCCTTTTTTTTCCCCTGGTTCTTTATTTTTAAATAACTCTGCAGAAATAGAAGCACTAATCATAGTTTACTTGGTTTATATGACTGCATTTCTTTTTTTTTTTGAGTTGGAGTCTCACTCTGTCACCGCCTCGACCTGCTGGGTTCCGGCGATCCTTCCGCCTCAGCCTTCTGAGTAGCCAGATTACAGGAATGCTACCATGCCCGGCTGATTTTTTTAATTTATTGTAGAGATGAGGTCTCACCAAGTTGCGCAGGCGGGTCTCGAACCCGCGGGCTCAGGCAGTCCACTCACCTCAGCCTCCCAAGGTGCGGGATTATAGGCTGAGCCACCGAGCCCGGCTTATTTAAAGTTTTTTTCTTTTCTTAATCTCTTTTAATTATTAAGAGTCAGGGGCCTTCATGTATAGTCTCAGCTACTGAGAAGACTGAAATGGGAGGATCCCTTGAGCCCAGGAGTTTGAGTTCAGCCTGGGCAACATAGCAAGTCTCTGTCTCCAAAAATAAATAAACACAATTAAAAATAAAAAGAATTATTTATACAGGGGGAAAAAAGGTCCTGTCTCTTTAAGAGGCACTCTAAATCTTATTCATGTTTGAGGATAGATACCCATTTTAAAATCAGAAACTCCCAGCCGGGCTCGGTGGCTCAGCCTATAATCCCGCGCCTTTGGGAGGCTGAGGTGAGTGGATTGCCTGAGCCCGCCGGTTCGAGACCCGCCTGGGCAAGCGAGACCTCACCTCTACAACAAATCAAAAAAAAATCAGCCGGGCGTGGTAGCGCGCGCCTGTAGTTCCAGCTACTTGGAAGGCTGAGGCGGAAGGATCGCTGGAGCCCTGCAGGTCGAGGTGGCCGGGAGCGGCCGCTGCACTCCAGTCTGGGCGACAAAAAAAAAAAAAAAAAAAATCAGAAACTCCCTTTGTTTTTGTTTTTTGTTTGTTTTTTCAGATCAAGGGTCTTCTACTTCTCAGATCAAGAGTCTCAGTTATTTGATTACTGTCTGATGAGTAGATTATCTGCATACAGTTTTTGGTACCAGGTGAATTTCTTCCTAACATCTCATGCTTCTGCTTCCTGCTTCCTGCGTTCCATGGAACTGATCCAGTATTACATAGAGTAACTCTGCTCGAGGATTCAAAGACACTGTGAAGCATTTCAGATAGATACAGTTTCACATTTTTTCTTGGTCCTAGATCCTTTCCAAATGCTTATGACCAAAATTAACTATATTTATTTGTCTTGGGGCTTATTAACTGTTTTATTTGTGTTTTTTGTTTTGTTTTGTTTTTTTCTGGTTATGCAAAACTACCCAGTATTTCTTTCACTGTATTCTTTAGGGAACTGGGGGAGAGTAAGTTTGTAAGTTTCTTCTTTGATTTTTAACTGAAACTCATAGATAGGTTTGGGAATTGGAAGACATTTGTAAAATCTTTATATTCTCAAATTTGTATGTATTTTTAAATTTTGTTGTAAACTCATGGATCAACCTCTCGTCTTTGTTAAGTCCTGTATTCTATAATTATAACTCTATAATGGCTGTACGTACTTATTGCCAGATTTATTTTAGATTCATGGGTAGTACATGTGCAGGTTTGTTACATGGGTGTAATACTGCATGATGGTGAGGTTTGGGTTTTTATTAAGCCTGTCACCCAAATGGTGAGCATGGTATCAATGGGTAGTTTTTCAACCCTTCCTTCCCTTTTAATGGTCCCCAGTGTTTAGTTCCCACTTGTAAGAGAACATGTATTGGGTTTTCTGTTTGTGTTAATTCACCTAGAGTAATCGCCTCCAGCTGCATCCATGTTGCTGCAAAAGATTTCATTCTTCTTTATGGCTGCATAGTATTCCATGGTGTGTATGTACCACATATTCTTTATCTAGCCCATCATTGATGGGCACCTAAGTAGGTTCTATGTTTTTGACATTGTGACTAGTGCTGTGATAAACATATGAGTGCAGGTATCTTTTTTTTTAGAAAGCAGGATTTATTAAGAAGACAGATAAAAGCTCCTACAATGGGAGGGGAACTGAGGGGGTTGCCCTGAGTGCAGGCGTCTTTTTGGTAGAATGATTTATGCCCCTTTGGATATATACCCAGTAGTAGGATTGCCAGGTCAAATGACTAATCTAATTTTAGTTCTTTGAGAAATCTCCAAACTGCTTTTCACGGGGACTCAACTAGCTTACATTCCTGCGAACAGTATATGAGCATTCCCTTTTCTCTGCAACTTCACCAACATCAATACGTTTTTTGACTTATTTATAATAGCCATTCTGACCAGTCTGTTTCTTACCAAAGCTAAAAACTTTGATGTTTCTGTTTGTATATTCAGGCTCAGGTCACATTTTTTTTATGATGTCACAAGAGCTGCTTTTAAATCCAAATGTATCACAAAAGCTTTTAGTAACTCGTTCAGATTTTTCCTTCTCTTTCTTTTTTGATGGCATAGAATATAAGGAATATATAAAATTTGTGCAATTTAAAGAGCAATTGTAAAGTGAAGCACACACGCTCCCCCATGAAACCCACTTGACTAAAATCTTTAAAAGTCTTTATAATGTTTTTCATATAGTTTGGCAGTTTCTTATTGCTGTGGCTATTCCATTTAGGTTTTTTTTTTTTTTATATGTTCTCTTGGTTCTGTTTTGCTCATCTCTTCATTGAAAGAGGTTGTTTTTGTAGAATTATTACTTGGGGAAACTTGTCATTTTTTTTTTCAGATTCGTTTAAGACCTACTGTGTTAGATACGGCCCTTAGCCATTGTGGTTACGGGAATGAGTGATGGGGGGTGAGGGGAAGGTTCACTAAGGGAACTGAGAACAAAGTAATAGTTGAATGTCTCTCCATCTAATGTTATAGATATAAGTTCAACTTAAGTACAAGTGTTATTTAAAATAACCTGTTTTCACAGAAGCTGTTCATTTTTGCTGGGAATATGAACATAGATAAGCACAAAGAATATGTATACTCCAAATCCATCACCCACTGTCAATAGCTTTGGGGAATATCTTTCCAGGTATATACATAAACATTCACAATTGCAAAATAGTTAGCGTGTGTCCATAACATACATACCATTTGTCAAGCTGCTTTTCACCTAATAACATATATGACTGTTTTCCCAAATCAGTAAATATTTATCTAAGGATTACTTTTCATGACTAAATGATATTTAAAGAAACTATTTCTCTACTCACAACACTTCTGACACCAAACTTTGGGCTCTCTATACCAACCACCAGTTCTTGAATTCTTTGGGATATCAATTGGGTGCCCAAGATTTTAATTCAATTCTGATGCTACTCAGTTTAGCACAGATTCCACAGGTTAAGGGCTCTGTCCCACAAGACTGTTTCCTGCTTCAGTACCAATACCATGTAGCAGGCCAGGTTACCCACACTCAGTCTGATTTGGCTACATATCAAGGTTCCCATGACCCTCTCCTCAGGTTTAAATAATTTGCTATAATAGCCCATAGAACTCAGAGAAACACTTTACTTTTACCGGTTTATTGTAAAGGAAATTATAAAGGATACAAATGAACAACCAGATGAAGAAGTACACATGGGGTAAGGTCTGAAAGAGTTTCTAACACAAGAGCTTCTGTCCTGATAGAGTTGGAATGTGCTACCCTCCTGGAACATGGATACATTCACCAACCTGAAAGCTCTCCAAACCTAGTTATTTAGTGTTTTTATGGTGGTTTTGTTACATTGGCATGATTGAGTAAATCATTGGCCATTTGTGATTAACTCAGTCTCCAGGCCCTTTCTTCTCCTCAGAGGAAAATTGTATCTGGTTGTGTTGCCTTTTTTTTTTTTCCCCTAAATATGTTAAACTTTTTTTTACTTATTAATCATTTGTTTTTCTTTTTTTAATTTTCTGCTTTCTCTTTTTGGCATATTAATTGTTTTTAATTTGCAGTAGCTTCATATACAAAGGACAGTGACCCTGTGTTATATATATTGCAAATATTTATTGTTTTGTTGTCTTTTAATTGATACTAAAATTTTAAATTTCCCTTATCATAAGTTTCTGCCTTGTGTGTCATGCTTAAAATGCATTCTCCACCAATAGATTTTATAAACACCCTTATATATATATTTTTTTCATTTCCTGATTTTTATTATTTTACTGTGGCGATGCATACTTTTTTTTTTTTTTATGTTATTGTGGGGTACAGTTAGGGGTTAGGCATACAAAAATGTTTCTTTCAGGTACCTTTGTTGATAAGAGGTGTCTCCCCATCCCCAGACAGATACCCACCACCATTAATCCCATCCCCCTCACCCTCCCCCCCATATAAACACCCTTATATTAATATATTGGTGGAATCTCATGTTCTTCACTCCCTCCTCACCTCCCTGCACTGATCTTCACCATGTGTATACATTGACAACCCCGTCAGATAACATTGTAATTTTTCCTTAAACAATCATAAATATTTTAAAAGAATTCAGAGAGGGAAAAGATTGTATTTTATATTTACCCAACTGTTTATCATTTCTGTAGTTTTTCTATCTGTCTTGATGTTCCAGGTTACCTTCTAGTATGATATCCCATCAACCTAAAGAATTTTTTTAAAAATAACTTCTAAAGGAAGTCTGTTGGCAGTGAATTCCTTTAGTTTTCCTTCATTTGAAAATGTCTTATGTTTTGCCTTCATTCATAAAGGATGTTTTCACTGGATATAGAATTATGAAAGGTTTTTTCCTTCTCCAATATCTTTATCTTTTCTATCTGGATCTCCAGTTACATGTTAGATCCACAGGTCCCTGAGATTCTGTGCATTTTATTGCAATGTTTTTCCCTTGTATCTTCAAATTGGATAATTTTTGTTGATCTGTCATCAGATAAACTGAAATAACTGATTTTTTCCTCTGTCATCTCCATTCTGCTATTCAGCCCAGAGAGTTCTTTGTTTCCGTTACTAAATTTTTCAGTCCTAAAATTTTCATTTGGTTCTTTTTTTGTGTGGTTTCTAGTTCTCTGCTGAGAATTTCTGTCCTTTGATTCATCTAATTGTGTTTTCTGTTACTTCAGGGAGCATAATCAAAATATATGCTTTGAAGTTTTTGTCTGATAAAAGCAGCATCTGGGTCATCTCAGAGGTGACATCTGTTGATTGTCTTTTCTCTTGGGAGTTGTTAGAGTTTTCTGATTCCTTATATGTTGGGAAATTTGAGATTGTATACTGGTTGTTTTGTATGTTACATTGTGTAGACTCTGTGTCTTCTTAAAATCTTATTAAGGATGTTAATGGTGGCTGGGCACGGTGGCTATAATCCCAGCACTTTGGGAGGCTGAGGTGAGAGAATTACCTAAGCCCACGGGTTTGAGACCAGCCTGAGCAACTTGGCAAGACCTCATCTCTACAATAAATCAGAAAATTAGCCAGGTGTGGTGGCATGTGCCTGTAGGTTCCAGCTACTTGAAAGACTGTGGTGGAAGGATTGCCTGAGCCCAGCAAGTGGAGGCTATGGTGGCCGTGGTCATGCCACAGCACTCCAGCCTGGGCGACAGAGTGAAGACTCCAACTCAAAAAAAAAAAAAAAAATGTTGGTGTTTGGTGTTAGCAGGCAGTCAGCCCAGTTAAGATCAGACCAAAAGTTCTGTCTCACAGTGTCTGGGCAGACAATGAGTGGGTCAAATCTTAGTTGCATTTTCTAAGCCTTTGCTGTACTGTTGTGGGTCTCTCCTGCACATATATGGTTTAGGAATTAGTCTGAGACATTTTCCAAACTTCAGGTCAGTTCTTTAAATCTTTACTTGTTGGTTTTGGTTTTTTTCATGTGTGTTTTATTCAAGGATCAATCCTGAGACTTGTGCCAGTGATTCAAATTTTAGTTCAGTTCTCTAAGCCTTTGCTATGTTGATCTGGGTTTAGCCTGAGCATGCATAGCTCAGGGAATAGGCGAGACTTGTGAGTTCCTGTGTAGAATTAGGAGATCCTCTTTAACTCTCTCCTCTTCATATTTTTCCCATACTCCCCATTTTTTTGAAAATTGAAAATTGTTAGTACCATCCAAGTTCAGTCATTCAGTGACTTAATAGATTATACTGATTGCATATTAATAATAAGGTTAGCTGTATTTAAGAGACTGAAAGCTAAAAAATTTAATTTGGCTAAAATTTATTGAGAACGTACTGGGTAAGGGGCACAGAAATATGAGTTACACTCGGGCCCTGCTGCTCTTGAATAATTTATAGTTTAATAAGGTGAACTATAATATAGTATGGTAAATAATATGATATAATTATGTATGAACAGTAAACCCATTCACTAAAGCAAGTATTTATTATGTACTGTGAGCCAGGCACTGCTCTGGGCACTAAGAATATAGTGGTGAACAAGACAGGCATACAGAAATAAATTTTAAAAATCAGTTGAATTAGTCTATGGAGGGGTATCTTAAGTATTGGAAAATCAGCTGAAAAAAAGTTATGATGTAGAAATATTCTGATTAACTACGTAGTTTTTAATGATAATCTGTAGCTGAATGCTTCATTGCTTTATAATTCTGTTTGGCAGAATTATTAACACTATTTCAATTCTCTCTAGGTATCTAAAATGAAATGAACCTCAAGGTTAAATACTGAATTTGGTTTGGACCCAATCCATATTTATCCTGCAAGATCAATAAAACTTCGCATTTTAACAAAAGCAGCAGAGTACACAAATTAACTTTCAGTGATTTTTCAATAATCAATGTCCTGTTGTTAACACTTTATAAGCTTAATTTAATGCCAACTTTAAAAATAAATTAAGTCAAGCTAGTCCCATTAGTGGGAGAAAAAAAAGAATGGTATCATTTAAATTTTAAATTAAAAAATCAAAATTATATATTCCTCTGAATATGTTAATTTCTTTTGAAGATTTTTTTTGTACTATCACAGTAACCTTTAGGGTTCACTTTGGAGTTTCTACTTTGGGCATTTGCTTGAACATAAGGTTGATTTGAATGCTATTATTTATTTTTATTATGTTTTCAGGAAAACAAAATAGGTAACATTTTAAAATTCTTTCCATTGATCCATCACAGAAATATTCATAATACTTTACTTTAAAATTGGGTGTACTAAATCAGAAGACATGGAATGAACTGGTGGCTTCGTATAAAGTGTATGTTTCAACTATTTTTTACTGTATAATAGCTCATCCCAAAATTCAGTGGCTTGAAGCCCCCCAGTCATTTATATTTATTTGCTTATGATTCTGCAATCTGAACTGGAACTATCAGACCAGTGCTTCTGCTGGTCTCTCCTGGGTCTCTCATGCAGCTGCTGTTGTCTGGAGGCTTTACTGGAGCAGGAGGGGTCAAGGTGCTGATCTCCGCGAGTCAGGACCAGCTGGGGTTGCTGAGCACTCTCCATGAGCTCGTTTACATTTCAGTAGTCCAGCATGGTCATTGCTCTAGTAAATCACATTGTTTATTTGATTAGCCCTGTTACCTGTATTTTGTTGTTTCTGTGGGGGGGATGTCAAATTATTTTTACTTAGAACATCTTTTCCAGGAAAAATAGTTTGAGTTATCTAGTCTTTGAAATTGTTTCTAATTTATCATGTCTTAAAAGACAATAATTAATTATTACATTATGTAATTCATTTAATAAGTATTTATATTCCCCCTTTTTTTCCAATAAAAAAACAGGCAATTGCTGGCTACTTTGACATATATTTTGAGAAGAATTGCCACAACAGGGTAAGTATCATGTGTTGTCTCATAAGAAGTAATTATGCAGAAGCACATATATTTTATTTTTGTGCCCCCAAGGTGTTTAATCATAAGCATTTGCTGTTGTAAGCAATTGGGGATTGTATTTGATGTAGTAGATTAATGTACCATGATATTAAAAATATTGTCCTTCATCATACATTTTTGAACTTTACCATGCAGGTCGTGTTCTCTACGGGCCCCCAGAGTCCCAAAACACACTGGAAACAAACAATATTTCTATTGGAAAAGCCATTTTCTGTTAAAGCAGGTGAGAAGGAACAGTAGAGGGTAAAGTATCTTATTCATTCTAGAGTCAACATCATTCATTCGTTTTACAACTACTTTTTATGTGCACGCTTTATTTGAAGCAGTATAACGTGCTAAGAAAAGATTTTCTTAGAGCTTATTATCTACATAAATTTTAGATGGCATATCATTTAATTAAAGACATCATTTAAGAAAACTTCAGTCTAATTTCTGCCAATTAAAATAAATAGGAAATATTATGTAGCTCTTAGAGTACCCCAAAATAATTGAGAAAACTTTTCCTTATGCAGTAATTAGTATTTAACTAATTGCAACTATTACTAAAAGAAAATATATTCATTCCCCAAGTGACTAAAGGGAAATATCACCCATAGAAGTAAAATGTAAATTAATTAAAACGTCATTTATGTTATTGTATTCAAAATATATTTGTCCTGAGTTCTCTCCACTGTCTCGCCTACCTATTCAATCTTACACAATGTCCAAGAGCTGGTCAGATTCTACATTTCTTTGTTTTAACCTCATTGATTGTTCACTTATATTAGCACCTTATATTAGCACCTCTAGTTCTTACATACCTACACATTTAGCTCCAAATGTTAGAATTTGACTATGGGTTTTTTGTTTGTCTAAACTGTTTTATCACATATAAGTCTTTTTGTTCCATCTTCATTGAAATCCTCCAGAGGGAAGGAAAGCTGAATGTATTATAATAAGCTTCCATGAAAACCATCATCACTGGTAAATCAGGGAAAGGGCAACTGAAACCATGAGAGGCTGTTTCTCATCCATCAAGTTGAGGAAAAAATTCATAAACTTTAATAATGCCAAGTGCTGGCAATGATGTAATCAGATGGAATGATCATACTATTTTGCTAGTTGTTTTAATTGGTAAAACTTTAGAGAACTGTTCGATACCACCAAGTTCAGTATAGTTAAGGCATCCCTACAACCAGGCAGTTTTCTTTTTCCTTAGGCATGTGTTCTAAACAAGCTCTCCTGCAACATGCGTCCAAAAATCTCCACAATGGTATAGTTTGTAGAAGTGAAAAATTAGAAACAGCCTTAATATTCATCAGCAGAAGATGGGTAAATAAATATGGTAGTTGCATAGAATAAAATCTCTAGAGTAATTAAGTTAGTATGTATATGTCTATCAAAAGCAACATTGAAGCATTGTAGTGGTAGTTACTGGGGAGACTGAGGCAGGAGGATCCGTTGAGCCCAGTTCAAGGTAGCAGTGAGCTATGGTAAAGCCACTGCACTCCAGCCTAGGCAATAGGAGTGAGACCTCATCTCTAAAAATAAGGCAAGATTGACCAAAAAGAAAGCTGCAGAATGAGTCGTACAATAATACCACTTAAATCAAGTTTAAAAACATGTAAAACAACCATACATACATATATAATAAAAATATGAAGCAACATTTTAAGAATAATCATTAGATTCAGTATAGTGGTTACCTCTGGGGAAGGATAGATATAGGATTGGGGCTGATTCAATGTCATATAAAAGATATATCAAAAAAAGAACTATTTCTTTTAAAAATTGAAGGAACTGTGGCAGAATATTAAGATTTGCCAAAGGTGAGGGGTAGGCTCCAGTTGGTCATTATATTAATCTCTGTATGTTTTAAATATTTCATAAGATTCTATATGATTTTGATTTCAGTGTCGATGCATGATTTAAATTTAACAGATGCAAATAAACACCATAAGAGTGATGCAACACCTTGTTGTCAATTTCTCCCTTTGAAGTCACACACACTATGGAAATAAAACCTGGATAGTGTCATTTTTGGTATCTCCAGAAAACTTGAGCACAGCAAAACTGAAATGAGGCAAACATAAATGAAGTCCTTTTGAACCCTCATTTTTGTTTATTTGCTTTTGTATTGCTCTGGTATTTGTATTGATGTTTGGAGACCTTGAAAATGCTGCTTTTTTTTAAATTGTAAACATTTTGTTATCTTAATACTAGAATTTTTAAAGACAGACTAGTTCATATTTTAATTGTGACAGAGATTTAATATAGCATTTGATGATTCTCAAAATTTTTTTCTACCTAATTAGTGAAATATTGATGACTAGTGAAATTTTGAATTCTGACTATTCTTGACCCAGTAATCCTTGGAGTGATTGGTTTGTGCCTTGCTCTTAGGCTTTTTTAGAACACTGTAAAGGAGGTGTGTGACCAGAATGTTGTCCTCTGGCACTACCTATATTTACTGCCATGGTGTGAGCACTTGTATTTACATAATAAGACTAATACATCAAAAAATATTAGAATCTCCTAAAAGAGCACAACCTGAAGAAAAATGTAAAAAGGGAATTTCAAAATAAGAAAATTATGGTTATTTTTCAGCTTGTGGAAATATAAAGGTTCATATAAGTAAATATAACCCTTTTTTTCATCCTGTTGGGCCTCTGATGGTAATGTTAATAAGAGGTGCTAAAAGTTGCAGGGTAGAGTACTGAAGAGGACAAGCTAATCAGAAAAAGAGATCAAAAACTCTACATAGGAAGTCTCTTGAGTTTTACATGAGTACTAACGTGTGTATATGGAAGAAACAGATGAAAAGGCACAAGGTCGGGCAACATATCTGAGGCATCTGTGTACTGAAAAGTTCCCAGAGCTCACACGGGCTGCAAGGTATTCATGTTTCAACCAGCTAGAGCACTGAGGTCTTTTAGACTATTTGGTCGAGATTCCAGGAGGACCACGCCTTTGTAGTAAGAACAGACTAT
The DNA here is from genome assembly GCA_963574415.1 of Tarsius wallacei. NCBI lineage: Eukaryota > Metazoa > Chordata > Mammalia > Primates > Tarsiidae > Tarsius > Tarsius wallacei. The sequence goes on along the minus strand of CAUYQG010162063.1, from coordinate 2,707 downwards.
CCTTAGATTAAGACTTTCTAGATGTTCCTTAACAAAACTTAAAAACAAGCCTTGAAAGGATAAAAACTGTATGTAACTTACTGGCAACAAAGGAAAACAATAAAACTCAGATATTCAGCAGCATAAAATTCAATCAGACATTAAGTGCAGGAAAATATCAGTTAGTAGAAACAGAGCCAGAAATGACAGAATTAATAGACAAGCATGCTGAAACAAATATAAATGATAACTATATTTATACGAACATAGTGAGAATATGAGAAGATATTTAAAATGCAAATGAAACGTCTAGAGATGGAAATTACAGCATCTGAAGTGAAAACGTCATTTGATGGAATTAACAGCAAAAGAAAAGATCAGTGAACTTGAAGATAGAGCAATAAAATATATCCAAAATGAAGCACAGAGAGGAAAGAAAGATTTTTTTAAAAATGAACACATTCACAGTAACCTATGGGAAAATCTCAAGCACTCTATCCTAAACGTAATAGCAGGAACCCAGATGGTCTGAAACCCAAAAGAGGGCAGCAGCACAGAGGAGTCTTCCCATTCTAGCCAGGTGGGTGGGAGGTGGATGTCCTAATGTTCAGAGAGTGAAGGAAATCCCCATTTACCTTTTCTGTTTTTTTTCTCTGTTCTCTCATGCCCCAGCTTTCAGATAATCCCATAGTGATGATGGCAATAATTGGTAGCAGAAGGGACCCACAGACACCAAAACTGAGGGACAGTAGGTAAATGAATGGGTGTGGCTCTGTTTACAAAAACAGACAACCAGCCTCTTAAAAACTTTCTGAAAAATAAATCTCAACATGCAGATTTCTTCACTGGCATTCTCCCAACCACTTAAAGAAGCAATAACATCAATTCTACAGTCTTTTCCAAAAAATAGAAGAGATGGAAACTAATTTTATGAGGCCGATATTACCTTGATACCAAAACTAGAACAAGACCATTATCTCTCATGTATATAGATGCAAAAATTCTCAATATTAGCAGATTGTATCTAGCAATATACAAAAAATAATAATATACCATGACCAAGTGGCAGTATGTTTCAGAAATGCAAATCTGATTTAATGTTTTAAAATTATACTATAATACAGTCCACCACATTAACAGCTTAAAGAAAGAAAACTGCATGATTATATCAATGGACACAGGAAAAGCGTCAAGAAAAATTAAAGCCTTTTTTAATAAATTTTTTTATTTTAAGGATGTGGGGTACAATTCAGGGTTAGGTATACAAATGTTCATTATGCAGGTACCCTTGTTGATGAGGTATGCCTCTCCCCTCCCCCGGGAGTTTCCCACTACTGCCAATGAAAAATTAAAATCATAGGAATAAATTTCACAAAATATATGCAAAGCATGTATACTCAAAACTACAGAACTTTGCTGAGAAAAATTAAAGAACACCTAAATAAATGGAAAGATATACTTTGTGGATTGAAACAATATTGGTAAGGTGTTACTTCCTCCAAATTTATTTGTTAATTCAGTGCAGTATCAATCAAACTCTGTTTTGTAGAAATTGATGGACTGACTCTAAAATTTATGGTAATCAAAAGCCTAGAATAGCCAAACAATTCTAAGAATCATTGGAATCCTTACACTACGTTACTTCTAAACTTACTAAAAGTTATATTAATCTAGATAGTGTAGTATTAGTGTATACTATAGGGAAGATATATAGATCAATATAACGGAATTCTGGCCGAGCGCAATGGCTCATGCCTGTAATCCCAGCACTCTGGGAGGCCAAGGCAAGAGGATTGCCTGGGCCCAGGGATTCGAGATCAGCCCGGGCAACTTGGCGAGACCTTGACTCTACAGTAAATCAAGAAAAATTAGCCTGGCATGGTGGCACATGCCTGTAGTTCCAGCTACTTGGAAGGCTGAGACAGAAAGATCACCTGAGCCCAGGAGGTCGAGGCTGCAGTGGCCGGGAGCGGCCATTGCACTCCAGTCTGTGTGACAGAGTGAGACTCCAACTCAAAAAAAAAAAAAAAAAGCAAATAGGGAATCCAGAAGTAGACCCACTCTTGTATACTTAACTAAATTTTTACAAAGAGACAGTGTAATTCAATGAGGAAAGGATAGTCTTCAACAAATGTGCTAGAACAAGTAAATATTCATTTGGGGGGTAAATGACTATCAATTCTTCTCACCATACACAAAAAATGAACATACATAAAAACTAAGTGGATCATAGCAATGACCAATGGGGTATGGTACAAAAACCCATAGATTTTTTTGGCTTGTTTTTTAAACGAATTTTAGAGTGGCCAGTTTATTAGAGAAAGTTTATTAGAGAAAGAAAGTTTATTAGAGAAAGAAGGGAGAAAAGAAAGGGAGACATGCCAGAGCTGGCATGGGTGAAAGAAACCGCTCCTTTGCTCTTTATAGTAGACCTGATGTACCTTTACACTGATTATGCTAAAGAGGGAGGAGCCCAGGTAACTGCTACTCTGGAGATTTACATGTCTGGGCTCCTAATGGGAGAAAGGGGAGGGGTAGGACCATATTGTCTTTTGCAGGAAACCTGCTACACGTTTCCTTTTTTTTTTTTTTTTTTTTTTTTTTTTTGAGTTGGAGTCTCACTCTGTCACCCAGACTGGAGTGCAGTGGCCGCTCCCGGCCACTGCAGCCTCGACCTGCTGGCCTCCGGCGATCCTTCCGCCTCAGCCTTCCAAGTAGCTGGAACTAC
>CAUYQG010162062.1:0-16540 GCA_963574415.1 Tarsius wallacei | reverse complement strand
GTATTACTTTTAGTTCACCATAATCAGAAGTGTCTGGATGCTGATGGTAACTACTTTGAGCACCTTTTGTAATTGCAGAAGTCAGCCGAGACTTGTATTTATCTTTTGTTATTGGTATATATAGAGTATTACAATTTAAATACATTTTTTTCCTTTCTTAAAATGTATATACATTTTTGGCACTCTCTGCATATATATTTTTTATATATATATATATATATATAATTTTTAGAAAATTGAGATGAGGTCTTGCTATGTTGCCCAGGCTGGTCTGAAACTTGAGGGCTCAAGCAAACCTCCTTCCTCAACCTTCCTTCTTGTTTTTAACTTAGATACATTATAAGTATCTAATTTTGTATTAGATAGTATTTATAGTTTATATATATATATTTCGTAGTGTCTAATTTGTATTAGATAGTACCTAATTTTGTATCTAGTTTTTAAAATTTAACACTGTGAAAATGTATTTTCCCATATTATGTAAGTCATATTTTTAAAAAATTTGATATTCTGCTGAATAAATATACAATAACTTTATTATTTTTTTTAGTCGGAGTCTCACTCTGTCACCCAGGCTAGAGTGCAGTGGCATGCTCATGGCCACTGCAGCCTCGACCTCCTGGGCTCAATTGACTCTTCTGCCTCAGCCTTCCAAGTAGCTGAGACTACAGACGCATGCCACCACGCCCGGCAAGTTTTTTGTGATTTATTGTAGAGACAAGTTCTCACCAAGTTGTCCAGGCTGGTCTTGAACCCCCAGTCTCAGGCAATCCACTCACCTCTGCTTCCCAAAGTGCTGGGATTACAGGCTGAGCCACCGAGCCTGACCAAGAATGTAAATTAATTGATTCTTTTCTGGAAGGCATATTGGAAATCTGTCTGAAGCTTTTACAACATGCAAACCCTTTTAACCTGTGCATTCTCACTTCCAATAACTTACTTGTGGAAAATTTCACCAGATACTTAAAGATACATGGAAACTTGTAGTATGATTTGAGTATTCAAAAACTGGCAGTGACTGAAAGAGCTAATAAAATGGAAAGGGATGATGATGACAAAGCAGTTGCTATAAACAATAATTATATAAACATTGTATTTATAAACATTGTATTTATAAGTTCAAGCTTTGGTCAAAAAATCAAATTAAGAGATTATATTCAGACAATAATATTCAATTTTTTAAAATGTGGAATTATATACAGTAGTAGTGATTATCTTTGTGTGATGAGTTATTTTTACCTTCTTTGTGTTTATATCTTTCTGATCTTTCTACAAGTGAACAAATAATACAACAATAACTCAGGCTTCTTGATAGGAGTGCAAGCCTGTAGGTATACTCCTATGTGAGGATGACCTAGTTATTTTATTTGTTGCTAGTTCTGCCAAACAGAAATTTGTAAGTAAATGCTTGGGACATAGTTAAAGAAAGAATGAAGACCAATCAGATTCAAGCAAACATATTTCCTTAAAAACCTAAACACAAAGCACTATAAGCAATGCATACATATTTTTACTGAAAGAAGAGAAAGAGGATCTCTTGTATAATAAGAGTGAAACCATCTTAGACTGTTGCTTTGAAAACTGATTTACACACATTCAAATAATCATTTCTTGAATGCACTCATCTTATTCTGTCTTTAGGCTCATTTCGCATTTGGCAAATATACTGTATCAGTCAGAATCCTAACAAGAAACAGATGGCACAATCAACAGGGTAACTGAAGAGAGTTCAATAAAGAGACAAAGATGAGGCAAGGCTCAGGAAAAAGCAGAACACCAGGCCTAGCAACATCAGAGAGCAATTACTATCCTCAGATTGAAGGAGAAAGAGGGAGATCTGTTATCAGAGCCCTGAGAGGGCCATGTGAGAGACGTAGGGATTTAATAGAACAGAAGTTATTATCCCAGCCATGTAGGGCAGCTCTTCTCCAAGTGTTGGCTTGGCCTTTCAGGCAGCTTCAACTTCAGGGCACCTCCATATCAACAGAAGCCTCCACAGTCATCATGACGGCGAAAGAGAGAACATTTAAATGCTGCTACCTGGACGTGGTGCATCACTTCTGCTCACATTTATTTTCATCCAAAGCAAGTCATTTGGCTCTGCCCACCTACAAGGGGGTGAGGGAAGGCAATCCTCCTATCTATTCGAAAGGAAAGGAGAACTGGAAACACAGGTGAAAAACACCAGCAGATACTAATCCACGTTCTTTTACATTATGCTGCATTTCTTTGAATAAGAAGCAAACTCTTAAAAAAATTTTTTTTTTGTTTGCTTGTTTGTTTATTTATTGAGTCAAGGTCTCACTCTGTTGCCAAAGCTGGAGTGCAGTGGTGTAATCATGGGTCACCTTGACCTCCTGGGCTCAGGCAATCCTTCTGCCTCAGCCTCCCGAGTAGCTGGGACTACAAGTGTGCTCCACTGTAGCTATTTTTCTAGTTATTTTTTTAAAATTTGTGTAGAGAGGAGGTCTTGCTATGTTGACCAGCCTATTCTTGAACTGTCCTCAAGCAATCCTCTCACCTCTGCCTCCCAAAGTGCTGGGATTACAGGAGTGAGCCACCGCACCCCACCAGAAGCAAACTCTTAATTCACCATAAGACATACTATAGAGCTATATTGTCTAATACATATGGCTTTTGAGCACTGGAAATGTTGCCAATCTGAATTGAGATGTGTGGTAGGTATAAAACACACTTCAGATTTTGAAGATTTAGTACAAAAAAAGAACATAAAATAGTTTATTGATTATTTTAAAATATTGATTGCATGTTGAAATAATATTTTTGATTTATTGGGTTATAAAAAATTATATTATTAAAATTAATTTGACCTACTTTTGCTTTTTAAAACATGGCTTTTAGAAAATTTTAAATTACAGACGTGGCTTGCGTATGTAGCTTGCATTATATTGCTGTTGAACAGCTCTGCTGTTGAGATCCATGGTTCCCAATAGGGTTCTACATAGGAAGGGGCAAAGAGGCTGGATGCAGTAGCGCACATCTGTAATTCCAGCACTTTTGGGAGGCTGAGGTGACAGGATTGCTTCAGCCCATGAGTTCAAGACCCGCCTAGGCAATATAGCAAGACCTCATCTCTACAAAAAAATTAAAAAATTAGCCAGCATTGCGGTACGTGCCTGTAGTACCTGCTACCTAGGAGTCTGAGGCAGAAGGATTGCTTAAGCCCAGGAGATTGAGGCTGCAGTGAGCTATGAGCATTCTACTGCACTACAGCCTGGGCAGCAGAGTAAGACCCCTACTTGGGAAGAAAAAAAAAAAAGCAAAGAATTACCAGACTCAAACTCTGCTAGCATTCTCTATGGGATAATGTTTCACTTTAATTGGCCTTGAAACAGTTGTTTTGTTCTATTTTAGTGTCTGATTTAAATTTCTTTATAAAAATTTAGTATCAGTTTTTTTTCTCTCCCTCCTCCCTAAAGGCAAAGCACAGACAGTTCACAGAGATCATTACTCTACGTATCCTTTTTTTAAATAAAATGTGGTTAAATGCAATTCAGTTCCATTAAAACAAAGGGAGCCATTCAGGAAGCATGTTGCTTTCCAGGCTCTTCCTATTTTGTAGATATTCATTTTGAAGACAACTATTTTTTTTTTTATTTGAAGGGAGAGAACAGAGAATGTCACTCACCTTGATTTTTTCTACATATGCAGGGATAGACTTGTGAGAAATTCTGAAATTTTTTTGAAGTTTAACAATAACTATTGAGTGGTTTGTGCCAGAGATGTCCCCTTCCCTCTGCAGACCCCTCCCTTCCCCCTCTACCCATCCATCTGCCCTGGAGGCTGACCTGGGCAGTCTGCACCAGGAGGCCTCTTGTCTTTGGTTTCTGGTCTATGTAGCTAATGGAGGGTCTGGCAGGAGAGTGGAAAGAGGGAGGGAGGTGGGGTCAGAGTGTCTATTCACCTGGTTCTGAACATCCAAGGTCAGTCAGGAAAAGAATGTCACTACAAAAAAGCCCCAAAATAAAGAATTTACTATAGAAATGAAAGCTTATGTAAAACCTGGGAGGTGCTGGAATGAGAGGATCTGGAAGAGAGAGATTCAGAGGGTCAAAGAAATAGTCACTTTAACCAATGCACTAGCACCAGGGCTACCCAGCACAGCAGAGCTTGCAGAAAAATCTAAGTTGAGGAGGACCCAGAAAGGAAGGACTATAAAGAAGTCTGTGGAAGCTGTCATCAAGTGCCTGAAGGTGGGCTTGAGGCTAAGTTGGTGAGCAGTGTCAGTTCTTGGGGAAATGCACCATATGCAGAGCAAAAAGAGAGTGGACTGATTGAGGCCTACCAAGGACATCCACATCCTGTTGGTCATTCTGTCTGATGACTTCCTAAAAGAATTGGTCTTCCTTCACATCTGCCTTTCAAATCCTATGCGAGTTCCTCTCTTTGGCAAACTCTCACTTGAAACTATGCTTGGGAGGGGATTCTGGGAAACAGACTTCCCAGCCTTAGACAGGAGCAGAGGTACCAAGTTGACAAAAGTCTAGCACAAACTGGCTGTGTCCCATGACTGAATGCCATGTGTCTTTAAGGGAGCCTTCTTTTCATTACTGCAGGTTGCCTGTTTCTGCTTTCGGGGCTAGGAATGGTAACAGCTGCCCTGCTCCTGCCCTTGGGTGAATGCCCTATCCCTTGTGATTCTTGAACGCTCTGCCTACCTCTCTGAATAATCTTGATTTGAGTGTACCATCTGTGTTCTCTTGTGACCCAGACTGACACTTGGTCCACAAGCATCTTGTGGGAGGCTATATCAAAACAAGAGGTCTTAGTGACTCAGCCAGGAACGAAAGGACATAGAAGGACAACATTTTGAGGACAATCTTTCTGCTTGATTTCTTTTTTAAGGCTTGACAATATCTTATAGGAAAAACAAACTCATTATAGTATGACTAAGTTGAAAAGAGTCTATCAGTTGTATGTTGTAGTTTATTCTCTGGTGAAGAAATAGCAAGATTCTAGCCACAAATTAAGACACTCATCAGTACTTGGTCTTCCAAATTGTGCCTGCTACTTTTTTCAGATGGGAGACTGAAAAATTTCCTTTGTTTCTTCATCCCCAATTGTTGCCTCAATGAGAGACTTAAATTAGATTATCTCAAATATCCTTTGTGTACTAACATTCTACGAGTTCATCATGTTTCAGTCAAGTTTGTGGACTGATTGATTGGTAGGGTAAATGTGTAGAGACTTTTTTGAAGTACTGGGATGAATATATTCTGAAACAAATCTTATCTTCTCATTTGACTGAGAAAATCATATATAAACATTGTTACTAACTCCTTTAAATATATTATGTGAAAGAGTGCATGGTCCTACTAGCACCACAACCTAGGTAAAAGGTTGGCAAAGAATGGATTTTGAGCCAAATCCAGCCTGCCGCCTGTTTTTGTAAATAAAGTTTTATTGAAACACAGCTATGATTTTTTTTACATATTGTCTATGGCTACTTTCTTACTACCACGGTAGAGTTGATTAGTTGCAACAGAGATGATCTGTTCCACAAAGCCTAAGATATTTACTACCTGGCAAACTACAGACAAAATTTGCCAGTCCCTAACCTAAGTGATAAGAATTATAAGCAGCTCTCTTCACGTAAAACTCCCTCTCCAGGTTTTTCAGAAAGGATATATCCTGAGAACCTAACAGTGGGTAACTTAGAGTATATCTATTTTGAAAGTATGAAAATTATAACACTTGGTATGACTCTTCAGAGGCAGCCTAGTAGCCCTATGATCTAATTTCCCTTTGTTTTTTACCGGCTTAATGGTTTTATGCAAGTTACCTAATCTATTCTTTTTTTTTTTTTTTTGAGTTGGAGTCTCACTCTGTTGCCCAGACTGGAGTGCAGTGGCTGCTCCCGGCCACCACAGCCTCGACCTGCTGGGCTCTGGCGATCCTTCCACCCCAGCCTTCCAAGTAGCTGGAACTACAGGCGCGCGCTACCACGCCCAGCTAATTTTTTGATTTATTGTAGAGATGAGGTCTCACCAAGTTGTCCAGGCGGGTCTCGAACCCACGGGCTCAGGCAATCCGCTCACCTCAGCCAACCAAGGCGCGGGATTACAGGCTGAGCTACCGAGCCCGGCTTCTATTCTTAGTTATAAAATCACATGAGAGAATATGGGGAACACCCTACATTTCTAGCCAAAAGAATCCAAAAGTAAGCGATTCTTAAATGTTAATTTCAACACTGCAAAAAGGAACAAGATCCAGATCTGGGAAATCAGAAGGTTGGGAATGCATTGCGTGGGTGTAGAACTTAAACTGCAATGTTCTCTAAGTTATTAAACAACCTTTTCCTCCCATTGCCCCCATAAAGCCATTCCTTCAACAGAAAAACTTGAATCTCTCAGGCAGGCGACATATTGGAAACTGCAGAAGAGGGAGAAATGCAACAGCAGAATTTAAAATGGATGCAGTCTGGCAACGGTGTGTACCGGGGACCCTGGCCAGCAATGCCTCAGGATATCAGAGCTCTCAAGCTATGAAGAACATTATACTGGACCATACAAATGGTCTTTACAATGGAAGCTTCCAACTGTGGCATCACAAGGGACTTGATGTCTAAATGAGGAACAGACAACTTGCTGAGATTACCCATGTTCCTCAAATTTCCAGCCTGGATCTGGAAGGGTTTTAAGACACAACTCAGAGGAAAGCCTCAGGAATAGACTACGTTTTCAAAAGATCATCCTTATGTATTTACTTTCAGAAAAAAGGGGAAAGAAATCTAACTCTTCTCTCCTGGCTCTGCAGGGTTCGAAGTCCACCCACACACTCCTGCTTCTCAGCTTACTCTAGAATTCAATAGATAAGAATAGATTCTTAATGATTAATCAGCCTGAGCACAATTCTGGAGCAAGAAAGGGAACTTATTTTCATTTTGTGGATGAGGAAGCCAAGGCCCCGAGAGGTCAGAAACTGTTTGGGTCACATAATAGTTGTGTATAACTTGAAGACAGATCTCTGGATTTCTAAATTCTGCTCCATTCTTCTCTAAAACCCAGAACTTGGCTGGAACTCACTGGGCCTCTTCTGATTTACTGCATGACCTTGAGGAATCTTTCCGTGCCTTTGTTTCCTCCTCTGTAAAATGGTCAGAATTTCTACCTAGCCTTCCACCTAGAGATGCTGAAGCTCAAATGTGATCACAGACATAAAACTGTGATTCATTGGGTTTGGTAGACAAGTATTTTCCTATGTAAAATTCATCTCTTTTTTTCTGATTTCTAGCTACTATCTGCCCAACTTCAAGGAATAAATCATTAAACCAATAAGTCATTCCAGTCCCATGCCCTTTTGCCAGTGGTTGGACTAGATATTTTCAAGTGACCCACATGGTCAATAATATATGAAGAAAAGCCTGGAATGGGGTTGTGAAAAACTTTAAGGAAATCCTGTTATACCTGATGAAAGTGGTATAACACAAGTGGTAGCATGAAGAAAAGTTTAAGCATCTGCAAAGGATACTCTCATGTGAGGTATGAAGTGAGATGAAAGGCATCATGGGTAGAGTAAAGCAGATATCAGTTACAAACTCATTTACTTATTCAACAAACATTTATGGTGTGTTTACCATGTACTAGGCATTAGGAACACAGCAGAGAACAAAACAAACAGAAATCCCTTATCCCATAGACATTATATTCTTACAAGGGGAAACAAACAAGAGAAATAAATATCATATAGAGTATATTGGTGATAGACGTGAGTGAAACAAAGCAGAGCTAAGGATGTAATTAATTAGGGGGTGGAGATTTTAGATAGAGTGGTGAGGGATGTCCTACGAGAAAAAAAAGCTTTTGAATAAAGCCTAAGGAAGTGAGGTATTGAGCCATGGTGGACTCTGTAGTTAGAGAAGCCCTGCCAGAGGTATCAGTGAAGAGGCCGATGTGGTTGGAGTGGACTGAGTAACACGGGGAGGAGTAGAAATGCTGGTCATTGGCATTGAGAGTCAGGTCAGCTGTGTGGACCCTTGAAGCCACTATAAACCTTTGACTCTTATTATTAATCCAGGGGAAGGTTTTGAGCAGAGGACCAATGTGATCAGATCTTTATCTTAGCAGGATCATTCCGGTAGCTTTGTGCAAGTAAGCTAAAGAAGCACTAGGACAGAAACGAATCATGTAGCAGGACAATGGAATCAGGTGAGAGTAGCTTCAACCAGAGTAGTAGCTTAGAAATGGAAAAGTAGTCTGGATTCTAGTTCTATTTGAAGACTGAGTTGGCAGGATCTATCAAAGGTAAGAATGGGGTTTGAGGAAGTTGGGGATGACCCCAATGTTTTTGGTTTTAGCACATAGACTGATACAGTTGTCATTTACTGAGTGGGAAAGATTGTGGGAAGAGCAGGATTTGGGGGGTAATAAACAGGAACTTACTTTTCATCTTGGTTGAGATGGCTGTTAGTCATCAAAGTGGACGTGTGAAGTAGGCAGTTGGATAATGAGTCTGACAAATTGGGCATTCATTACATGGAAGAAACACCAGAAATGAGTTACACAGAAACATCTGGCTCACCCCAAATCCAAAGAGTGAGCATTTTCCCTGCATGTTAACAAATAATTTTTAGGAGGTTCTCAAAATACAGTTTTCAGAGAATAAAGGTCCAGAGCAGGGAATTCTTACTAATAAAAACAATGCAAGTATGAATGTTTCATAATGAATGATGATAACCCTCTGGGTTTACATCTATTGACTATATCCACTTGACGAATGGCATAGTGATTATCCAACATATCAACTCTTAGTTTATCCAGAATGAGAATAATAAAGTCCCTATTATTGATCAAGGAGATAGCACCAAACTATAGTTTGATCCTTTGGTGCTAGAAGCCCAGCCCTGAGAAAAAGTTAATGCAAGGACAATGTCACCACACCTCTTGGATTTCAGTTTAATCCTGAGTCAGTCCTGAAGGTCAGAGGGCTCTTGGAGCTTTGACAGTCTTTAATTGTCATGGTTTTTAGGAAGTGGTTGTTGGACTGTGATGGCTAAATTGTGACTATGAAGATAACAGTTTTTAGAAGATCCATCCTTGGACCTATACACTTAGGCTAAATTATGAAGCAGGCAAAGAATGTGGTGTTCTCTCCTTCCTATTCCCCACTCCCTGTGTCCAACTATGAATCTTCTACAAAGCTGCTTTACAAGGTGACCTTAATTCTATGAATGTTTAAAACTCCTATCAATTATTAACAAAATCAAGTAAACAACATTTTTTTCTGGAAAAAAAATACAACAAAGGAGAGTCAGTGTCTTAACTGGGGAATTCATACAAGTCCACAAAAAACATCCCCAAAGATGAGTAGACACAAAGAATATGAGCCAACAATTCAAAGAAATAATGTTATTAGATCACAGAGATTTCACTTCAATAAACAATATCACTGGAAAAGCAATACTATTAAATTACTCAAGCTTTTTAGAATAACAATGTTCAATGCCATGCTATGATGAAATTGCGGTTTCATATGGTGTGGGTGGCAGTTTAAATGGCCAAAATTTTTAGGGACACAATTTGGCAATGTGCACCAGCAGCACTAACAATGTGCATACACTCAGATCCCATAATTCTATTTCATTTATATTCTGATCCTTTTTACAACTCTCTTAAGACTTAAGGAAAAATATGTTCATTAAAGTTATTCATAAAACAAAATTTAAAAAGCAAAGTGCTCATCACTAAATGTTAAAGTATGTTTAGCCACATGATACACTCAAGGAATTCTGAAAAAAAAAAACACTTATAATACTGCTGAAATTCTGATAAATGGAGTAAAGACAAGATACAGGACTGATACAAAATGACCTGACCTATATAAAATATGCCACATTAATACTGATTGCAGCACTATTCGTAATAGAAAAAACATGGACCCAAACTCGCTGTCCATCAAAACTGGACTTGATTTTTAAAATGTGGTACGTTTATACAATGGAATATTATGCAGCCATAAAGAAGGACAAACATACGGACTTCACAGCAACTTGGATGGATTTAGAGTCTACCGTACTCAGTGATCTATCACAGAAACAACAGAATGCCACATGTTCTCATTCATAAGCAGACCCTGAACAACTACCATAATACTATAAGAAGGGCATTGGCAGTAACGGGAGATTGCTGGAGGGGGTGGGGAGGGTGGGGAGGAAGAAACAGAACATCCCTAAGGGTACCTGATCTCAAACCAGGCAAAGTGGGGACCAAAGGGAAGCCCAAGCTTTACCTGTATGATGATCACTTGTATACCTAGTCCTGAATTGTACCCCACATCTTTAAAATAAAATAAAAAGTATACTGCATTAGAAAAAATACATTTTATTGTGTTTCCTTTCTTGTTCATAGTTGCTGTTGTGTAGCTACTAATGTAACAAGAAACTGCTTGTGTGTTCACGTGTGCCACCCCTGCACTGAGCATTTTACAGATATCCTCCTTTTAACATTAACCATAGGATGAGATGATATCTTTTTTAAAACCCTTGTCTGAATGCTTTTATTTTTTAGCACAGACTGCTACAAGTAAATGACTACTTCCTATCTTTTTTTTAAGACAGTTTTATTGTGGCATATTTTATATATCATAAAATTCATCCGTTTCAAGTGCACAGTTCAGTGATTTCTAGTAACCTTGCTGTGTGATGCAGTCATCACCATAGTTCAGTTTTAGACTATTTTTTATTTCCCTAATAAGATCCCCTGTGCCCATTTATGGTTAATCCTCATTTTTACTCCCAGCCCCAGACAACCACTAATTTAATTTCTGTCTCTATAAACTTGCCTTTTCTGGTCATTTCATATAAGTGGAATTATACATTATATGTGATCCCTTGGTTTTTTGTATCTGGCTCCTTTCACTTAGCTGAATACATCTTCCAGGGTAATGGGCAGCTTTTGTCTATCCATTTGCCAGATGATGGACATTTAAGATGTTTACCGCCGGGCTCAGTGGCTCAGCCTGTAATCCCGCGCTTTGGGAGGCTGAGGTGAGTGGATAGCCTGACTTGGCGAGACCTCATCTCTACAATAAAATAAATAAATAAATAAATCAGCCAGGCATGGTAGTTCATGCCTGTAATTCCGGCTACTTGGAAGCCTGAGGCGGAAGGATCGCCGGAGCCCAGCAGGTCGAGGCTGCAGTGGCTGGGAGCCGCCACTGCACTCCAGTCTGGGTGACAGAATGGACTCCAACTCAAGAAAAAAAAAAAAAAGATGTTTACAGTTTGGAGATGTTATGAATATATACCCATTTTTTAATGAAAGAAATTATGACCTCATGAGGCTCAGTAACTGTCCCCAGATTGCACAGCTATTCAATGTCAGAGTCAGAGTTTAGATTCAAGCATACCTGACTCCAAAGCCCAACCACTCTGTTTACTGCTAAAATCAGACTTTATATTTGTATTTAATCTTTTATATTTTTGTTGCCATATATCTTATGATATATTTTTTTATTCAAAACTTTGTAAAAAGTCCCTAAATATCTTTAAATTGTGACCAATAAAATTATGCATTACTTCTTCTAAGGGCAGTAATATTTTGTGGACAAAGTGTTAGCTTTATTTCTTCAGTAAAACTGCCCAATGTCAGCTCTTAACAAGGATGAACCAGGGTTGTAGGAGCAGGCTACTCCAGAAATGTCTTGCAGATTTACTTCCAGTTCCTGCTGAAACCTTCTGGATTCCATGCTGGTACAGCTGTGGAATTGCTTTGCTGCCTTCCAGAATCATCAGACACCTGGGGCTTCTGTTTGAAGCTGAACATTGAAGATGAGGTCTAAAGCAAACAAGTGATAGGAGTAAAATATTCCTTAATACAAGCATTTTCTAACCAATCTATCGTTTACAAAGGTTGGGCAATCGTTGAATAAAATCTAATTTTTTTTTTTGAGTTTGAGTCTCACTCTGTCGCCCAGGCTGGAGGGCAGTGGCACGCTCCCGGCCACTGCAGCCTTAATCTGCTGGGCTCAGGCAATCCTTCCACCTCAGCCTTCCAAGTAGCTGGAACGACAGGCACACGCCACCATGCCCAGCTAATTTTTTGCTTCATTGTAGAGATGAGGTCTCACCAAGTTACCCTGGCTGGTCTCGAACCCATGAGCTCAGGCAATCCTCTCACCTCAGCCTCCCAAAGTGCTGAGATTACAGGCGTGAGCCCATTTTTACTGGTTTGTCTATCTTTGATGCTTAGACATGTTTTATTGACAAAGTACATTTTTCTGTATGTCTTAATAGCAGTTACTCTTTCTATGTTTTTAATCATGTTAAAATACAGCTAACATAAAATTTACCATCTTTTTTTTTTTGAGTTGGAGTCTCACTCTGTCATCCAGGCTGGAGGGCTGTGGCACGCTCCCAGTTACTGCAGTCTTGACCTACTAGGCTCAGGCGATCCTTCCACCTAAGCCTTCTAAGTAGCTGGAACTACAGGTATGCGCCACCATGCCCGGCTAATTTTTTAATGTATTGTAGCGGTGAGGGCTCATCAAGTTGCCCGGGCTGGTCTCGAACCCATGGGTTCAGGCAATCCTCTCACCTCAGCTTCCCTAAGTGCTGGGATTATAGGCAGGAGTCACTGCGCTCGGTCTTAGAATTTGCCATCTTAACCCTTTTAAAAGTGTACTGTTGAGTGGCATTAAACACATTCATAATGTTGTGTGACAGTCACAACCATCCAGTGCCATAACTCTGATTTTCATTTTGGAAAACTGAATCTCTATACCCATTGAACAGTAGCTCCCATTTCTCCCTCTTCCAGCCCCTTCTCTGTTTTTAAGAATTTGACAATTCAACATTCACCATAGAAGTGGAATTAGTACTTCTCGTTTTGTGACTGGCTTATTTCACTTAGCATAATGTCCTCATGGTTCATCTATGTTGTAGTATATGTCAGAAATTCCTTCCTTTTTAAGGTTGAAAAATATTTTATTGTAAGCTTACTAATCCATTCATCTGTTGAAAGGACACTTGGGCTGCCTTGTGGTTTAGCAAGTGTGAGTAATACTGCTATGAACATAGGTGTACAAATATGTCTTTGAGATCCTCTTTTCAATTCTTTGGATACATACCAAGAAATGAAATTGCTGGATCATATGGTAATTCTATTTTTAATTTTCTGAGAAGCTGCCATACTGTTTTCCACAGTGGCTATACCATTTGAAATTCCCATCAACAGTTCTCAAGAGTTCTAATTTCTCTACACTCTCGCTCACCAACACTTGTTATTTTCTGGTTTTTTGATAGCAGCCTTCCTGATGAGTGTGAAGTGGTATCTCATTGTAGTTTTGAATTATATCTCCCTAGTGATTAGTGATGTTGAGCATCTTTTCATGTGTTATTGGCCATTTGAGTAGCCTCTTTTGAGAAATGCCTATTCAAGTCTTTTGTCCATTTTTGAATCGGGTTTTTTGTTGTTAACTTTTTAGAGTTGTTGATATATTCTGGATATTCATCCCTTATCACATTTTCCTATTCTGTGTGTTGCATTTTTAAACTGTTTATATTGTCGTTTGATGTACAATTTAAAAAATTATCTTAAAATCCAATTTGTCTTTTTTTTTTTGGACTTGTGCATTTGGTGTTATATTCAAGAAATCATTGCCAAATCCAATGTTGTGAAGCTTTTGCCCTCTTTTCTTCTAAGACTTTTATAGTTTTATGTCTTTGATTCATCTTGAGTTAATTTTTGTATGTGATGTTAGGTAGGAGTACAATTTCATTCTTTCACTTGTGCATATTCAGTTTTCTCAGCACAATTTGTTGTAAAGTTTATCCTTTCCTCATTATGTGATCTTGGTACCCTTGTCAAAAATCGTTTGACTATATATATGAGGGTTTGTTTCTGTGTTGTCTAATCTATTCCATTGGCCTATATGTCTATGCTAATGCCACACTGTTTTGATTATTGATAGTAAATTTTGCAATCACGAAGTATAAGTACTCTAGCTTTGTTCTTTTTCATGAATTTTTGGGCTATTTGGGGGTCCCTTGAGATTCCATGTACGTTTTAGAATGGGTTTTTCTATTTCTGTTTTTAAAAAATTGGGATATTAATAGAGATTGCTTTGGGTTGTATTGATATCTTGACAATATTGTCTTCCAACCCACAAACATGGGATGTGTTTCCATTTATTTATATCTTTAATTTCTTTTGGAATGATTTTATAGTTTCATTGTACAAGTTGTTCACCTCATTGGTAACGCCTATATATTTTATTCTTTCTGATACTAACGTAAATGAAATTGTTTTTGTAATTTCCTTCTCAGAGTGTTCATTGTTAGTATATAACCGTACAACTGATTTTTGTGTGTAAACTTTGTATATATACATTTCAGAATTCCTTTATTAGCTCTGACAGTCTTTTTGTGAATCTTTAGAGTTTTCTAAATATAATATTAAATTATCATCTGTGAACAGAAATAATTTTATTCATCCTTTTAAATTTGAATGCCATTTATTTATTTTTGTCTAATGGCTCTGGCTAAAACTTCTAGCCAGAAGTTAAACAGAAGTGGTGAAAGTTGGCTGGGTGTGGTGACCCATGCCTATAATCCCACCACTTTGGGAGGCCGAGCTGAGAGGATTGCCTGAGCCCATGGGTTTGAAACCAGCCTGGGCAAGCTGGCATGACCTCATCTCTACAATAAATCAAAAAATTAACCGGGCATGGTGGTACATGTCTGTGGTTCCAGTTACTTGGAATGCTGAGGCAGAAGGATAGCCTGAGCCCAGTAGGTTGAGGCTGCAGTGGCCGTGATCGTGACACTGCACTCCAGCCTTGGAAACAGAGTGAGACTCCAACTCAAAAAAGAAAAAGAAGTGGTGAAGGTGGATAAACATTTTTCCTGATTTTAGAGAAAGAGTTTTTAGTCTTTCATCATTGAGAATGATGCCTGTTTTGAGTTGTTCAGACATGGCTTTTTTGTTGTGGTAGTTTCCTTCTCTCTCTAATTTAAGTGTTTTTATTATGAAAAGGGGTGGAATATTTTCAAATGCTTTTATTGCATCTATTGAGATAATCATGTGGGTTTTTCCCCTTCATTCTGTTCATGTGGTGCATTACATTAATTGATTTTTGTATGTTGAACCATCCTTGCTTTCAAGGAAGTAATCCTATTTGGTGTATAATCCTTTTAATATACTGCCAAATTCAGGTTGCCAGTATTTTGTTGAGATTTTTGCATCAGCGTTCATAAGGTATATTAGCTTGTAGTTTTTTTTTTTGTTGTTGTTGTTTTTGAGTAGGAATCTTACTCCATCACCCAGGCTAGAGTGCAATGGCACGCTCACAGTCACCGCAACATCGATCTGCTGGGTTCAGGCGATCCTTCTGCCTCAGCCTTCCAAATAGCTGGAACTACAGGCCCATGTTACCATACCTAGCTAATTTTTTGATTTATTGTAGAGATGAGGTCTTGCCAAGGTGCCCAGGCTGTTCTTGAACCTGTGGGCTCAGGCAATCCCCTCACCTCGGCCTCCCAAAGTGTTGGAATTACAGGCTTTTGCCACCACACCTGGCTGACTTGTATTTTATATATATATAATTTTATTTTATTAGAGACAGTTTTCACTCTGTTGTCCAGACTGGAATGCAGTTGCAAGATCACAGCTCATTGTATCCTCAACCACCTGGGCTCAAGTGATCCTCCTGCCTGAGCCTCTTGAGTAGCTAGGACTACAGGCATGTGCTACCACACATGGCTAATGTTTTTATTTTTATAGTGACAGGGTCCTGCTGTTTTGACTAGGCTGATCTCAAACTTCTGGCCTCAAGTGGTCCTCTTGCCTTGGTATCCCAAAGTGATGGAATTATAGGCATGAGCCACCACATCAGGTCTCTTTTAGTGTCTGTGCTTTTGTCTCACTTTGGTATCTGAGTAAGGTTGGCTTCATTGAGTTAGAAAGTGTTCCCTCCTCAATTTTTTGGGAAAGTTTGAGAAAGATTGGTGTTAGCGCTTCTTTAATTGTTTAGTAGAGTTCACCAGCAAAACCATTAGGTCTGTTCTATTTCTTTATTAGTGATTCAGTCTCCTTACTACTTATAAGTATATTCAGATTTTATTTTTCTTCATGGCTTAGTCCTGGTAGGATTTGCATTTCTGAGAATTTTCTCATTTCATCTAGGTTATCTGATTTGTTGGCATACTATTATTTATTGTACTCTCTTTTAATCATTTTTATTTCTGATTTTATTTCATGATTATCTCAAAAGGATTATACTAAATTACTAGTCATGTCCAACTTTCACTTCTGAATTTAGTAATTTGAATCTTCTCCGTTTTTCTTAGTTCATTTAGCCAAAGGTTTGCCAAGTTTGTTGCTCTTTTCAAAGATCCATCTTTTGGTTTTGTTGATTTTCTCTTTTGTTTCTCTATTTTTTATTTCATTAGTCTCTGATCTAATCTTTATTATGTTCTTTTTTTGCTAGGTATGGGTTTAGTTTGTTCTTCTTTTTCCAGAAAAGTTCTTTATGTTGTAAAGTTATGTGCTGATTTGAGATTTTTTTTTTTTTTTTTTTTTTT
>CAUYQG010162057.1:0-30245 GCA_963574415.1 Tarsius wallacei | reverse complement strand
CAAAATGTGGTATGGGCAGGTGTACTCATAAATTACCCATCGTGAAATGGGCAAATGCGTTGAAAGAATCTCCAAAAAAAACTTCACTGAAGCTGAACAACACTAGCTGGTACATAGATGCCGATGGACTCCTAGAACACTCACCTACCTGGGGAAGCCTGTGCTACAAGGGGCCTACCCTCCAAAAGAAAATTCCATTTTGGGGGGTTCCCCCTTGTATGTGGTTAATTTCATATTGCAAGGCCCTTAGAATTTATCTGTTAGCTTCCAAACTCTGTATTCATTATTTTACTTAGTCGTTAAATGTTACTTACCTTAGGAACCGGGGGCCTTCTCTCTCAAGGTCAGCTGTATTTTGCCATCCCCTTCCCTTTGCCCACGTGACACCCCACTCTCTGTGACTACCCGTGCTGGTCTCAGATTCCTTGGGGTAGCATTCCAAGCTCTTGTTCTCCCCTAGTCCACAGGAGCTAAGTCCTCCAGGATGCCAACAGACACTAGGCCTTTTCCTTAAAGGACTCTCCGCTGCTGATCAGCACGTCCCCGTCACTGGGTACAAAGGTCCTGCTCCCACTGAGCTTTCTGCAGTTCTTGCTGGTTGACCATCTACTCTTTGATGCTGTCTTTTCCTTTGATTCATCTTCCAAAGCCCTCATCTGCTTCTCATCCTCTGTTTCTCACAAGTTTAACTGCCTCCTTTAATGCCTCCCATCCTCCTTCATTCCATGGTGTGAGCATAGACCGAGGTTCCACCCAGAGGCATCCTCCCCTCTCTTATCGGTGAACTCTCTTGTCCTCATAGAACTTTGGGCCAGGGGTGGTGACTCACACCTGTAGTCCCAGTACAGAGGCTGAGGTGGAAAAATCGCTTGAGCCCAGAGGTTCAAGATCAGCCTGGACAACATAGTGAGACCCTGTCTCTTCAAACATTTTTTAAAAATAAATTAGTCAGGTGTGGTGGCATGTGCCTATAGTCTTAGCTACTTAAGAGGATTGCTTGAACCCAGGATTGCAGTGAGCTGTGATATTGCCACTGCCCTCCAGCCTGGGCAGCAGAGTTAGACCATGACTCAAAAAAAAAAAAAAAAAAAAGAACTTTGGCATTACCAGTCTCTGTCCCCACACCTGCCTCTTCCATATTTCCCCCTGTAAAGTCACAAATTCCAGCTATACTCACCTAACAAGAAGACCCACTGATGTTCCAAGGTCAATATCTTATATTTCAAAATAAGTATTTCTTCTTACTTCTCTTCCCTTACTAGGTAGCACCATTTCCTTCTTAAGCGCACAACTTTTTACAGAATCTCCTTGCCTCTCATATCTAATTAGCTACAATATCCTTATGTGTTTTCATTGGAAATGCTGCTTACTTTCTACCTTTTCTTTCCATTTTAGACATTGACATCCCTCCCCAAGCTGGCACTGATCTATCCTGGTTAACAGGTAGAATGAAAAATCTGAGCACTTATCTGCTCTAGGACAGCAGAGGGAAATCCTGACCCAGGGGAAGGCCTGGACCAACTGCCTGAGGTCAAACATGTGGTAAGAAAAGTTGGTCTGTCCATGCCAGGTTAAATCACTAGAATACGTCTATGCCAACAGCCTAGAATATCAGAGTCCAATAGCAAACCAGTCCAAAGCCACAGGGATTTACAAGAAGCAAGCACAATAGTTAGGGCCAAAGATGGCAGGTGAATTACTGCCTCAGCCCTTGTAGTGAAGGAAGGCTTGGGAAGGCCAGAAGTCCTGCTCCATTAAAAAGGCAGGGCCAGGCTATTGTTTTGTTAAACTCTGGTGTGTCCACATGGCTTTTTGAGCTATGGCCACCATGTTTTCTTAGCTTTGGCTTCCTCCTTTACCTTAGGGAGGTGAATCTTCTCTCTCTCTCTATCTTTAATTTAATTTCTAAATAAACTTTGCTTGAAAACTTTAAAAAAAAAAAAAACAGAGCCTCTAAATTGCACAGCTGCCTTCTTTTCTCTTCTCCAATTATCACAGAATGGCCTCCACTCTCTCCTCTGACTTGGTTCTCTCTGTCCCAATCTCTCCTAATTACCTTCTCCAGACAACCAAACAAATGTTTGTGGTTACTTCTCTGCCATTTTGGTTCCATGATAGATGCTACTTTTTCCTCCCCAAGAAATAGGGTTCTCTTTAAGCCCCCTTCCATTCACTGTTGAATCGTGAGCCCATAAATTTCCCTACCTGCTAAACGAGCTCTTGAAACACACCTCTTTTCTAAAATACTATTACTTAATCCTCTCATAATTTACTATATCACTATTAAAAACTACCTTCAGCAGCTATTACAAAGATTAATCATTACAAAATTATTCAACTAATAATGTGGTTATTAGCATGTGCTTTTTGGTGTAGCTAGACAATTCTAGGCTTGTTAGTTCAAGTTGAGTTGAGTGATTTTTTTAAATAATATCAAAATCTAAAGATAGTGATTTTTAAAAAGACCGGTAATATCAATGAGCTAAGATTCAGTCAATGAACCAAGCTGGCCAGGCACAGTGGCTCAGCCTGTAATTCCGCGCTTTGGGAGGTCGAGGTAAGTGAATTGCCTGAGGCTGTGGGCTCGAGACCCGCCTGGGCAACTTGGCGAGACCTCATCTCTACAGTAAATCAAAAAAATTAGCCAGGCGTGGTAGCGTGCGTCTGTAGTTCCAGCTACTTGGAAGGCTGAGGCGGAAGGATCACCGAAACCCAGTAGGTCGAGCGATGGAGTGAGACTCCAACTCAAAAAAAAAAAAAAAAAAATGAACCAAGCCCAGATATGTAGGTATCCTTTTGAAAACTTTATAACAAAATCATAAAGGCAGCAGTTACCCAACTTACAGGAAATCTACGGAAAAATTTTATTATGCAAAGTATTTCTAATGAGTACTTCTTTAGAAACCCCTTGGGAACAAAGCAGGTATGGCATCTTCTTCCCAAGAATTACTGACTTTGACAGAATACGTACATATAATCTCTTTCACTTGAAAATAAGCCCCTTGAGGTCAGTGAATGTGTGTCCTTCATGTCTTTGAATAAATACAGTAAATACACACACAGTCAATGGGCCGAATTCAGAAACTGTCTGCAGTGCTTGTTGGCCTGTTATCTTCTATGAGTTACTTGGCCCTGTAGACCTCAGTTTCTTCATCAGTAAAATTAGGAAGATCATCACTATCCTATAAAGTTGTTTAGAGGATTGAATAAGGTTTTGTATGGGAACTATCTGGCTCAGCATCTGGTCCAGAGTAAATATGTAATGAGTTCATTCTCATGGCAATCTCTGTGCTTGGTACTGAGGACACAGCTATGAAACAGACACCATGTGGTCCCTTCTCTTGGGGAGATAAGGCTAGTACAATTCATGCTCCAAAGGGCAGAGGGCAAAGTGTTGTAGGAGTAGCCAGGAGGCTACCTGATGGGGATCCAGGGGCTCTGGCCAGGCTTCCCAGACCATGAGAATGAAAAGATCGGATGGAGGATGTGGCCTGAATGTGTGTGAGAGTATGCTGTGTTTTGTGTGATCTGTTCTTGCTATATATGTAAAATCAAGACAGTCCACCAGGAAATGTTAATTCCCCTGCAGGTGGCAAATGTTTTATAGCAACTTAAGTATTCAAATGTGGTATAACTAAGTAGCTGTTTCCCAAAATATTTTTCTAATTTCACTCTTCCCACACTGTCCAGGGCTCCTCCCACTCAAAACAAGCTAACTAATAAACCCAGATTTAGTAAATAGTCCTTTACTATAGAAAAGAACACTTGTTGATTCCAGTAGCACACGAACATGTTTATTATTAATTTACACTGAAGTATGCTAACTCCTCACCCTTTTACCTCCATGATAAGAAACACACTGCTCCCACCCACACCCGGCCTGTCACATTAACAGGAACATTTGAAGTGATGATACTTGTTGCTGGTCTTGGGCTGGGGACTTAGCCCTAATGATAGAGATTTTTATTGCTGTTTTAGCATTATTTCATACGATAACCAACAAAGTTCCCTTTGATTTGGATTTAGCACAAAGTATCTTAAAGTGTCTAAATGTAAAGGCAAGTTGGGTATTAGCCAGTAGGGTGTGCTGGGGTCTCCCACCAGCCACAGCCCCCAGTGTCCATCAGCATGGCTGGCTGGAGCTTGCCCGTGAGATGCGAGAAGTGCCAGCCACTGGCCTCTCCTCGGGGGCTTCTCAGAACCCACCCGAGGAGAACTTCCTGACAGACCTCAGTGTTTCTGCCCCTCACAGTGACCTCCACATCTCACCAAAATGAAATTCCTCATATAGCGGTATATTAACAGAGTGAAATCAAGCACATGATTATCTCAATAAGTGAGAAAAAAGCACTTAATAAAACTCAGCACACTTTTACAGTTAAAAATAAATTTCGACAAATTAGGTACAAAAGGGAATTACCTCAACACAATAAAGGACACATAAATAATAAGTAAATAGCTACGACTAACATTGTACTCAATGATGAAAAACAAGGCCAGGCTCAGTGGCTCAGCCTGTATTCTCAGCACTTTGGGAGGCTGAGGCAAGTGGATTGTCTGAGACTGCGGGTTCGAGACCCACCTGGGCAACTTGGTGAGACCTTGTCTCTACAATAAATCAAAAATTAGCCGGGTGTGGAAGCGCGTGCCTATAGCTCCAGCTACTTGGAAGGTTGAGGTGGAAGGATCGCTGAAGCCCAGCAGGTCGAGGCTGCAGTGGCTAGGAGCTTGCCACTGCACTCCAACCTGGGAAACAGAGTGAGACTCCAACTCAAATAATAATAATAATAGTAGTAATAATAATAATGAAAAACAAGATCTGGAACAAGACAAGGGTGCCCACTCTCACACTCTCATCATTTCTATTCAACATGGCACTGTAGGCTTTAGACAGTAGGCAAGAAAAAGAAATAAAGGCATCCAAATCAGAAAAGGGGACGCAAAATTACCTCTGTTTGTTGACATGATCTTCTTTTTTTTTCTTTTAAAAATAGCTGACATGATCTTATATGTAGAGAACCCTAAGGATGCCACCAAAAAACCTGTTAGAAATAATAAGTGAATTTAGCAAGTTTGCAGGGTACAAAATCAACACATAAAAATTAGTTGTGCTCTTATACTCTAATAACAAACTGTCCAAAAATAAAATTAAGAAGAATTGCATTTAAAATTGTATCAAAAATAACAAAATACTTCAGAATAAACTTAAGCAAGAGGTGAGCGACTTGTACACTCGAAACTATAAAACACTGAAGAAAGAACTGCCAGGGTCTCTGAAACTAACGAGATCTGGGGAGAGGAGGCCCTGAGAAGGCAGAACACTGACTGCAGGTTACACAATAGTTAGTGGGGCAGACAAGATGAAACCCGGGGCTCCTGAACTCCAACCCTGGGGGACCCTGTTTTATCATACCAGCCTGAGTCTGCAAGGAGCAGTCCAGGAGGTGACAGGCCTGGGAAGTGCATCCATGTGGAAATGTCTTCCTAGTCTTTCTTGAGAAATTGATGTGTTTTTCTAAGTCCCAAGAAAAATCTGTCGGGAAAGTTTTAAAAACTGGAAAAAAGTTTTAAATTCCTTTCCAAGAATGAAAACATTAATTGCTAAAACATAGCAGTCAACGTAGCGCTATTGCTAACTTGAAGGGCCCCACTGGTGGAAAGCAGGAAGGAAGAAGAACACACAAAACTGAAGTCAAGGTCAACCTGCATCTCTGGGAACAGGGACAGGAGCACAGAGAAGAGCAGTGTCACTGTCTAACCGGCCAGCCTTGTATATTGTGTTGCTGTGTTACAAGTGAGTGTTCATGGTCATGGCTGGAGCTAACAGTGGGTCATGCTTGCACGTGAAATAATTATTAATACATTTATACCCATAGAATCTTTCAAAAAATCCTGTGAGTGGTGTTCCAAGAAATAACAAGTTTTGAAAACAATGTAAGTTTTTAAATGGGCAATTTTGAGATGGGATCCTGCATTGTGTTGAGAGATCTGAATGCTGCATCATTCAAATACTACCCAGGAATGCCTGCTGGCATTGTACAGTCTTTGAATAGTTGCTATAGGGAGAAAAAAAAAAAGTTATTTGTAAATGCTAATAAATATGTATTTTTGTCAAACAAAAGTTTTTAGATGTCCATTGCTATGGTTTGAATGTTTGTTCCCTCCCAAACTTACACTGAAATGTAATTACTATTGTAACAGTATTAAGAGGTAGGACCATCAAGAGGTGGGTGATTGGACTCTACCTTCAAGAAAGGATGACTACCATTATTACAGGAGTAAATTTGCCATCTCACGAGAGAGTTCCTATGGAAGGATAAGTCTGGCCTCTTCTCTCTTTTACCCTCTCTCTGGCCTCCACCAGGGGATGATGCAGCAAGGAGGCCCTCGACAGACACCACCCCTCCAGCTTAGACTTCTCAACCACCAGAACTGTGAGCCAATACTTTTCTATCCATTATAAATTACCCAGTCTGTTATAGTCTATATAGTGCAAAACAGATTAAGACATCCATAATAACATTGTTTAAATATGAAGAGTGTTGGAAATACTTTGAAGACAAAAACAACATATGATTGCAGGAGTTTCTGCAAATTCCTGGGAAGGTTGAGCCCTCATTCCCATATCCTCAGTGTTATGATCTGATGGAAATTTAGAAACATGAGGCTTAGGTGGGACAGAGTCACTACTAGCATGGGCCATTATTATTCAAATTTCAAAACCTTTATCAACAGAACAAAGTAAAAGTCTTTCTAGTATTACACTATAACTCTCTGGTTTATAAATTTGGATATAATATTTTGAAGAACAAAAAGCAGAATTCACTAAGAATTTAACCCAACATTCTACAGATAGGCAGTTGGCTGTGTATTACTCTCCCCCAAACTACCCCATGCATGTTGTTCTATCTCTTTTTATCATGGTAGCTTCTTTTTTTGACACAAGTTTTTCTGGAGGCTCTGTTTCCAAAATTCTGTGCATACAATATCAACTTTTCCTCCATGTTTTAAAAACAAAACCATCTATCCTTGGTGGCTTCTTTCAGGACTTCACAAGTTGCTTAGACACAGTGGACTTTCTCCAAGCAGCACTTCCTTTTTATTTTTATTATCTTTTCTTTTTTAATATAAAAAGAGACAGGGGTCATGTGATATTGTCCAGGCTGGTCTCAAAATCCGGGGCTCAATTGATCCTCCCACCTCAGCCTCCCAAGCAGCTAGAACTACACCTGGCACCAAACAGCACTTCTGATCCAAATGTTGATTAGGTGAAGGTTTAACTTTTCAAAAGGTTAAAACATGCAAGAGAAACCTATTAATAATTCTCTTCTTATTGAAACCACGTTCAAACTGCTCATAGTTCTGTTGGACTGATGGACTTGTCATGTCTAGGAAACAAAAAACGAGAGTGAAGGAGAATATTGTTTTAAACAAATTCATATCAATAACAAAAAATATTGAGATAACAACGAAGTATTTCATTTGGATGAAAAGTAAAATAGAAAAATATATTCCTGTTTCAAAACCTGATAGGAATTTTTTGCCCAAGTCAACCCTCTTGTGATCTGCAGAGAGAGACCTTCGCACTGCCTGGCTACAGACCTGATCACCACACATTCGCAATCCAGAGTTGCTGAGAAATGGCCCTGTCCAAGCCTGTTAGTCGCTTATCACATAGCTCGTCTCTTAAAAATCCAACAGACTCTGGAACTGTAAGAACATTTTCCTGGCATACAAACATTTATGTTTTAAAAAAAAAATTTATATCACGCCACAAGGCACCAAGAGCAAGTAGAGAGGTGAAGATAAAGCTGTTTAGTTAGAAAAGGAGTTTACGCACATAGCTTTTTTGGCATCTCATATCCAGACCTCCAGTTTGATAAATCACCTTTCTGGCTTTCAATTTACACATCATCAGAAGAACAACCAATCAAAGGCCTTCAGAAAAAAAGTCAAAGCAATGTTAAGAGCAAGATTATGAATTCTCTTTATTATTCATGAAAGTTATTTGCTGCTAAATGAGAAATGAAAAAAAACAGAAAAATAATAAACAAAAGGGAAGGTTGACATCTTATGAATATCTTTACTATATAGTGCAGTTGATATCATTAATATGTAGTGGATTTTTACAAAACAGTAAGAAAAATACTCAAATTGTGAAAATAATGCAAAAATGCACATGAAGGAAGAAACAAATGTACAACATAAAGGTGTGTTCAACACAGCTCATAAGTCAACAAAAACTAAAATTATGTGACTTTTTTACATAACAGATTAGCAAAACTTTTAAAGAATGGTAACACTTCACATTGGTAAAAGTATGGGAAAACAGGCACTCTAAAGAGTAATAATGCTTCTGGGCAAAAATAAGCCAAAGATACCAAAACCTTTACAAATTGCATTCTTTTTTTTTTCTTTTTTTTTCTTTTTTGCCAGAATTCTTTCATTAAAAATTTCTCCTGAGGAAACAACTGGACAAGCAGACAAAGAAATATTTACAGCATGTTCCTTGCAGCCTTGTTTATAATTGCAAAATGTTAGAAACAGCCAAAGTATCTCACAATAGTGAACTGGCGAAATAAGTCATGGTTTAATCCATCCGACGAAGAGGCCTGGAGAGATGTGCACAAAGCACAGTACAGCGAGGATATTATCATTTCACTTCTGTACATAAAAATGTGTGACTGCGGGTACCCAGATGCCAGCAAAGGTTCTGGAAATAAAGCACGCACACCAACAAATAGTCACGTGAACAAGCCAATGTGCATGCCAGCTGTGGTTATCTCCTGGCATCAGTCTCATGGGGGCTGTGTGGGTTTTGCTGATTTGCATTTCATAATTTCCTAAAAACTACATGCATTCTTTTTTTTAATTATAAAGAAATGTTTGAAAAATGCAAAAGACTAAGAGGCACTGGACGTATTCAGAGCCCCCGCTTTCTTCTTTTGTACTTAAAAGAATACAGAGAGGTACATGTTCCTGGTGTTGTAGAAAGCTGATGATTGATTTAATAAATGGATGAAAGAGTTTATTCCCATAAAAATACCTGCTTGGAAGCTAAGGTCAGTCACAGATCTGGATCCTGAATATAAGCAGGTTATGTAAGTAAAACCTGCCTGAAGGCAAGTTGGGTCTAAACACTGATTTCAGGAAACCTCACTTTGTCCTGAAGACAGAAGTCTGTTTTTCTGATCCCACCCTTCCTTTTTTGCAACCTACACTGGGTTTCTCAGCCATGTCTGAACCCATCCTCCCCACCCCTGCAGGGCAAGATGCCAAAAGTCCCATGTTCAACTTGAATGGAAAGCATTACTGACTTCCAATAAAACTTTTTGAAAGCAATATAGACACCCCGCATGCACCCTTAGCTTGTATGAAAACAGGAAAATAAATGAAGTTAAAACCCCAGAGCATGTGTTAAAAATCAGATTTCATTGTTAACAGATATCATAACTAAAATCTGGACGACAGAAAGCTTCCTCTCCATGCTTAGAGCAAGCAATGCACCTGCTTGAGTGCAGTTGTAGGGGGCCCTGAGTGACAGAAGTGAGCGGGAGATGGCTTCCATACTGGGTACAGTCACAGCCCCAAAGGGTCACCGAACATACCAAACCAGCCTTAATTCACACAGAGCCCATAGGGGCACAGAACAGGTAGGGAAGAACTTTGAGCCCGAAGTTAGAAAGTGTGCATGCAAACCCCATGTAAAGAGACTGGAAGGGCATTCCAAGCAGAGAGAACAGACAAGGAAAAAGACAGTGTTTGCGTGGGGATGTGGGGGCTTCTAGCACAGCAGAACATCTGGAAGCACGGGGAGGGTGCATGTGGCCTGAATGACAAATCAATAGTCACCTAGACAGTTTAGTGTATAAAAGTGACTGCGCCTTGCAGATTCCAAGACATCTAAGGGGTTGGTTAGTGTCTCAAACTAGCTCTTTGCCTGGCTGTCGTGATAACTGCCTTTGTTCTTACACAGAATCTTTTTTTGTTTTTTTCCTTGCCAAAAAAGGAGTGATTTCACTTTTGCCTCTGCTCACTTTTGGGTCTCTCCATTGATGTTTTGCAGACACAGAGACACACCCTCTGAGTGAGGGTTTCAATGAGGAAAACGAGCCAATCCGGTTGCAAGCCCATCGAGGCGCTGTGGCGGCTGGAGTCAGCTGTCTGTTGCCAACAGGGCGAGCCTGTGGAAGGGCCGGGGCATGTGCGTGGAGCCGGCGTGTCTGGCTCCAGCCGCCTCCTTCTCTCCGCTGCCAAAGAAGCAGAAGCAGAAACACCATCTCCTCATTGTTCTCTTGCGTAAGTAGGCCAGCGGCCATGCCTGGGCATTTTATGGGACCTGCTGCAAGGGGTGGGGTGACCCTCTCAAAATCCCTACTCGTGAAAACCGGACAGAGGGTTGCTTCCAGCCCACCGAAGTTCTAACTATTTGGAGGACCTACACAGTAGAACCAAACCTTACCACCATGCAATAGACCCGTGAACTCACCTGCACAAGCACCCCCCAAATCTAGCATCTAAAATAAGTGAATATATAGAAAGAACTAACTTCAAGCCTCCTGGCAGCTGTTCAAAAGAAAGACTGCTAGAACATTCACTGCCAGCAAGATCAGCTGAAGAAAGTGCAGTCCAGGCTGCCACAAGGGCCTTGGAGGTTGGCAGCCCCCCACCGTGCTGCCCTGCATTGAAAGGCGCTCCATTTTTTTGGCTTTTTGGTTTTGGGCCTGATACACACAATGACACTCTTTTAAATCTGGCATCACGGACTTTGAGACCTACTTCCGCAGAGCAGTTTATGATGACATTTATGAGCTATGCCTCCCAGTCATCTCTAAGGGGATGAAGGCGTCCAACAGAAGGAAAGGCTGGGGCGTTGGGAGCCCTGTGCGGGCCCCAGCAAGCTGAAGTTCAAGAAATGGAGGGATAGATTGTCCCATTGTTCCCACCCACACACTAACGCCTGAGTCAGGCTGTCTCTTCTGAGTGGGAGAGAAGTATAGTCAGGGAGACAAACTGATAAAGACATGTTTTGGGTGAATAAACTCAGGAGACATATCTGAATTAAACCTACCTTTAATATGCAGCCAGTCAGAGCATGAATAAGTGGACCTAGGAATATTATAAACGAGCAGTGCCTTATTCCACTAATAAGGAAGCTGCTTCTAGCAAAATGGAAAGGCCAAATTAATTTCAGAGATACTAGACACAGAGGCGAAACTCAAGTCTAGCTAAAGAAACAGCGGAAGTTCAAGGTTAGACCACACCATGAAGCAGTCAAATGTCTATCTGGTGACTGCAGGAGTGACCTTGACATTGGCCAGGTGGGTTTGAATGGTGCAATCTCTGTCAACGGCCTGATACCATGAGGCATAATTCTTTGTTTCAAAAGCCAAGAGATACAATTTACTCTCTATAAAGTAAGGCGTCATGTTATTACCATACAAGGTTTTGGGGAAAGAGCTATTTTTCTATCACAAACATTAAATATTTATTAAACTCCTCCAGTGAGACGACTGTTTATAAACCAATTACTTTTAGAGGCGGTATGTGCAAATCTCTGAAACAAAAATAAGACATGTCATTTCACTTTTTAATAAGGACATTTTTAACAGCATTTTTTTTTTCTTTTTTAAAGATCTTGGTTCAATCCTCTATGCCGTCATTGAGAAATAAAGAGGCTGCATCGCATTGGAAAGAAACCATTGACTTCCTTGTCAGAAAGCAGGTCACATCTCACCATGCCAACTGCAGTCAAGAATGAGTTTCAAGTTCTGGGATTCTACCTTTCAGATCTTAGTTCATGTTGTTTCTATTGTGAATGTAGTCTACTCAAAGTCATATTCTTCCTGTTTAGCCTGATTGAGTTTCGCTTTTGCCTGGGGCCTTGGAAGCATGGTCTCAGAATCTAGGCTGACCTAAATTTGGATCCCAGCTCCCAACTTGCAAGCTGGAGAACTGGAACTTTCCTCCCTTTCTTTGTTTAATCTCTCAGAGCTTTCCTGTCTTTATTAAAAATGACACAAGGGGCCAGGCACAGTGGCTCACACTCGTGATCCCAGTGCTTTGGCGGTCAGGAGTTTGAGACCAACCTGGACAACACAGTAAGACACCATCTCTACAAAAATAAAAATTAAAAAAAATTAGCCAGGTATGATGGCGTATGCCTGAAGTCTCAGCTACTCAGAAGGCTAAGGCAGAAGGATCGCTTGACCCTAAGAGTTTGAGGCTACAGTGAGCTATGATCATGTCACTGCACTCCAGCCTGAGCTACAGAGTGTGACCCTGTCTCTTAAAAAAAAAAAGGCATAAAGGTATTAGGTAGGAAAAACAAAGAGCTACGTTAAAGCAAATAGGGGATGGAAGAGCGAATGGTGAACAGCACCAAGATTCATCCAGATACCAGAAAAGAAACCTGGACACCTTCCTTGACTTCTCCTCGTTCCTGTCCCCAAACAGTTGGTCACCAAGCTGAGACTTGTCACCCCTTCCTCTCTAATGGTCTGAACTGTCCCCTGCTCCACTGCAGAC
This sequence comes from Tarsius wallacei, assembly GCA_963574415.1. Classification (NCBI taxonomy): domain Eukaryota; kingdom Metazoa; phylum Chordata; class Mammalia; order Primates; family Tarsiidae; genus Tarsius; species Tarsius wallacei. The sequence goes on along the minus strand of CAUYQG010162057.1, from coordinate 17,717 downwards.
TGTTGGGCGTCCATATCCAGTCTTGCCCCTTCCCAACACCTTCTCCCCACTTCCATGCTGTGCTTCCTCTGCCACAGATGTGCCCCCATCATCACCTGCGTGGACTCCAGCGTGGAACCCTGCACACCTAGGGCAAGTCACAGCTCTTCTCCCCTGGCTCCACCACGGCCACTTCGCCAGCCTCATCTCCGGCTCTGCCTACCCAGCCCCGGCCCCTTTCTGGCCTTTTCCTAACTCTCTCTGCCCCAACCATCCTGAACTATTTACAATAGTAAGTAGGAGAGTCAGAATTATTCAAGATTTAGCTTAAGCGCCATCTCTTCTTAGAAATCGTCCTAGACGTGCCCCCTCACCCCACCCAGGCTAGCTTCCAGAGTGTCCCAAAGCACCTGCTTCCCAGCACGTGATTATTTGGATGGTGATGACCTGTGGGCTCCTTACAGATCAGGATTGTCTCTTTTGCCTTTGTCACCCCAATACCTAGAAGTGTTTGGCACGTAGCTGTCCTTCATGATTGTGAGTGAATGGATGAATGAATGGAATCACACACCCAGCACAGTGTCAGATGCATAGCAGGACTTCCATGAAGGCTGGTTGGGTTCCTTCCTTCTCAGGTCCAGTCCAGCATCAAGGGATTCTGGCACAGCAACTGTTCTGCAGGAATGTCTGGGAAGTTTTCTTTTCCTTCTCGATACCCGGGACACAACAGCCTGCTTTCCACCTCCTTGCTTCCTACCTCCAAACACATACACACACGCTCACACCACATCCCACAGAAGTATCTTTAGCTCTCAGAGAGGTCCCTTGAACCCACCTGCCATTCCATGGAATCTCTGGATGTTTGGACCCTCGGACTCCCCTGGAGTCACTTGGGGAGCTTGTTAAAATACAGATGTCGACCTAGCACAGGGACTCACACCTGTAATCCCAGAACTTTGGGAGGCCGAGGTGGGAGGATTGCTTGAACCCGGAGTTCCAGACCAGCCTGGGCAACAGAGTGAAACCTCTTCTTTACAAAAAATCCAAAAATTAGCTGCGTGTGGTGGCATATGACTTTTGTCCCAGCTACTCGGGAGGCTGATGCAGGAGGATTGCCTGAGCCCAGGAGGTCGAGGCTGTGGTGAGTCATGATCATGCCACTGGACTCCAGCCTGAGCAACAGAATGTGTGTTTTAAAAATACACACACACACTTTGGAATACTACCCAGCTATAAAGAGGAACAAGATCACATCCTTTGCAGCAACATGGATGCAGCTGAAGACCATCATTCCAAGTGAACACTCACAGAAACAAAGAACCGAATACCACCTGTTCTCACTCATCAGCGGGCCCTGATCACTAGATACTTGAGCACAAAGGTGAGAACAGCAGACATAGGACACTGCTAAAGGAGGAAGGGTGGGAGAGGGATAAGGGGCCCACAGCCATACCCTGGGCACCAGGTCCACTACCAGGAGAGAGGGCCCGCTAGGAGCCCAGACCTTACCTGCACACAATTCCCTTCTGTGGTGAATCCTCACATGTCCCCCACAGTGCTAAAATACGAATAAAATAAACAGACACCAGTGTCCCACCCCCAGCAAGTCTAGGGTGGAGCACAATGGTTATAGCTCTCCCCCAACCAATCCAGCAGATCTGCCAGGGTTGAGACTGGAAGGCTTTAGTCAAACTTTCAGTTCCAGTGAACAAAAAGAAACCCCGTTCAGTCTGTGAGTCTGTCCCAAGAGCCAGTCAGCAGTAAGCCAGGCCACAGGGGAGGAAACTGGGAAAGGAGCTGTGTGCTTTTATTCATGTGCTTACTTACACCTGTGTGGTTCCACAGGCCCTTAGGTTGTCCTGGGACAGCAGTATTCTCCAGCAACAAACAGGAAAATATGGACCCTCATGAAGCCTATACCCCTCAGGGGCCAGGCTTTTCTGTAATCCCAGCATTTTGCAGGCTAAGGCGGGAGGATTGCTTGAGCCTAGGAGTTCGAGACCCCACTTGGGAAACATAGTGAGACCTTATCTCTACAATAAAATAAAATAAAGATTGTCTCCTGTGACCTTGAAGAGGGTGTGTCAGCAATGCCACATCTCCCTTTCCTTCAAGAAGTTGTGTGACTTTGAGCCCCATGATGCTTCTGTGGAGACCCGGCTGTTTCTTGCACTGTCAGTTTGTGTTCCCAGTGACATCACCTGTGCTGATACAATGCAGGTCAGGCAGAGGCATTTTGGCAAGAAGAGGGACAGTGCCAGAACTCACTGGGCCCAGAAGGGCTTTTTTAAAATGTCACTCAGATATGGTGCCTGGTTCTCCTTTTCAAATTGTATCAGCACAATATAAACTGGCATTTATTTTTTAAATAGCTAAGTCAGTTCGGGATTTCCCCCACCAGCAGTCTAGAAATCATCTCTGCTTTGCTGCATGAACACTCAAGAAAGAGTTGAATTTCCAGTATTTTCCTATTTCTGCTTCACTTTACGTCCAGGTCTTTCTTCAGGGAGCAGTTAGACTCCACTTGGGTCGCATTCAGAATCACCCAGTGGGACCGGCTCCTGCCTCGTGGCCACCTTTTTCATCTTCTCCAGAGGGAGCAAAAGTGCCCTGGTCCTGGAGCGAGGGAGGCTTTCTGGTTTATTCTCAGGCAGCCTGGGGGAGAAAAAGATGATGGGCACCACCAGCCTCCTTTGGCACCAGTGACCCCCACAGCTCAAGAGGAAGGGTCCTGCCACAGCATCCTGCCCTGGCCCCTTCCCCAGATTCCCAGGTTCATGGGGGTTTGGACAGTATTTCTTGCAGAGTGGCCAGAAATCCTAGACATACCTCTCAAGAAGGAGCTCTTCCCTCCACTGCTGCATGTTAGTGTACAAGCAGGAGCCACGGCCATAGGGCATGGGGAGGCCACCTTGGCTGGGAAGTTCTTTGCTTGAGTGGGTCTAGGACTCTTATCTTCTCCCTGTTCAGACAGTGACCACTGGCAAAAGCATGATCTTTAGGGAATTTCCCCAGACACACAGTCTTGGCCTAACAAGGCCCAGTAACAGAAATAATACAACCTACCTGCACTCAGGCCTTCCCCACCCTAGTTAGCTGGCTGGTGAACCGTTCAGTCTGCTTCCTTCCTCTCCTAGCAAGGGCGTCCTGACCCAGCACTGTGGAGGCAGGGGAGAGTCCTTGTGCAACTGCACAAATCAGTCCCCTGCAGTCCTCCTGGAGACCCAGCTACCGGAAGGAATTCTTGGAGCAACTCCTCGGCTGTTTTCCTATGAGGCCACTTTTCCTTGACACGCCAACAGTTCCCAACTGACGTGGGTGTGCAGGGAAATACTTCCCCAACAGCATCACGCCCTGCAATTAGGCCACAGAACGGTGCTGCCTTGTGACTTGGCTTCTCATTAGCCTGGCTCTTTCCAGCCCTATCTCCTAGGACTCTTGCCTTGGCCCAGAGGGGTGGGGAAATAAGAGCACCAGCTCACTGGGATGCACTTGCTTTAGAAATTTCCCTCCAGTATGAGTTACTTTCACGTTTAGAGCATGGCAGCATCAGCTGGAAGACTGAGGATCCGCAGAATAGCTCCGTCCAACCATTTTTCCTTCCCCTGAGTGTGTGTTTGGTCTTTAGGAAGACGACTCATGGGAATGCATGCAGTCATGTGCCACATCACGATGTTTTGGTCAAAAGTGAACCACATATACGATGATGGTCCCAAAAGATTAAGATAGAGCTGAAAAATGCCTCTTGCCTAGGGACGTCGTTGCTTTCATAAAGTCTTAGCGCAACGTATTACCCACATGTGTGTGGTGGGGCTGATGTAAACAAGCCTACTACACTGCCAGTCAAATAAGAGTATTGTACGTGTAATGATGTACTGTGCATACTTGATAATGATAACAGACAACTATGTTATTGGTGTATTCACTACAAGGGGGGGACCAAAAAAACCCAGAATTTATTTATTAAAAACTGTTTATTCTTACATGTTTAAACTTCAGTCCACCTTCAAAGTCTTCTCCGTTTCATGCAATACACCTATCAAGACGCTTTTTCCACCACTCTAAACAGTTTTGGAACTCATTTTGATGCCTTTTTAGTGCTTCTGCTATTTTTTGTTTCACCTCTTCCACATCAGCACAGTGTTTCCCTTTGAGGACTTTTTTCATCTGGGGAAACAAAAAATAGTCACTTGGGGCAAGATTGGGTGAATAGGAAGGGTGGGGCATGGGGGTCATGCCGTTTTTTGGTCAAAACCTGAACACTCAGTGTTGTGTGGGCAGGTGCACTCATAAATCACTCATCATGAAAGAATCTTAAAAAAAAAAAAAAAATCCACTGAAGCTGAACATGGCCTCTCACAACAGCGCTAGCTGGTACACTGATATTGATGGGTTCCTAGAACACTTACCTAGTGGGGAAAGCCAGGAATTCCAGAGTCCCAGGAATCCCTACAAGGGGCCTGTCCAGTTTGTTTGGGTCCCCCCTTATATATGCTTTATTGTTATTTTAGAGTGTACTCGTTTTATTTATTTTTAAAAAAATCACCTGTGAAACAGCCTCGGACAGGTCCTTCCGGAATGTTGCAGAAGAAGGCATTGCCATCACATGTGTGTTATTGCTCTGAACACCTTCTGGTAGGACAAGACAGTGCTGTTGACGATCCTGACCCTGTTAGGCCCAGTCTAATGTGTGTGCTTGTGTCTTAGCTTTGAACTAAAAAGTTAAACAAAATTTTAAATTTTAAAAATAGAAAAAAAGCTTATATGGTAAGAATGTTAAAAAAAAAAAAAAGAAAGCATGCTTCTATATCTGTATAATGTGTGTTTTGAGATGTGTCATTACAAAAACGTCAAAAGATTTTTTAATTTAAAAACTTATATAATAAAAAAATTATGGAAAACTAAGGTTAATTTATTATTGAAGAAAGAAAAAAAGTTTTAAATAACTCCAGTATAGCCTAGGTGTACAGAGCGTATGGAGTCTACAGTCATGAACAGCGGTATCCTAGGCCTTCACAGCCACTCGCCATCACTCACTGATTAACCAGAGCAACTTCTGGTCCTGAAAGTTCCATTCATGGTAAGTGCCCTATAAGGGATGCCATTTTATGTCTTGTACACTATTTTTTTTATTGTGGTTTTTTTATACTTAGATACACAAATACCATCATGTCACAACTGCCTGCAGGATTCAGCGCAGTCCCATGCTCACGAATGTGTATCCTGGGAGCAACAGGTTGGACCATACAGTCTAGGTGTGCTACAGGCTAGGCCACACAGGTTCGTGTGGTACAGTGGGCACACAGCCACAGAACCGCCCAAGGACACCTTTCTCAGGGTATGGCTGCATCTGAATTTGTGGTAGGCATTCGCTTAGGTCCTCATCCTGAAGTTCCTTTCATTCCAACTCCCGCCTCAGTAATTACAAAAATAACAGTTCATTCATCCATTCATTCCACAAATATCCATCGAGTGCCTGGTGTGTGCCAGACACTGTTCTGGGTGCCTGGCCTGCTTCAGAGAGCAAAATAGATGGAGAAGTTTTGCCTTCATGGAGCTTCACCCTAGTGAGACAAACAACACACAAATACAATGCAAGCGGAAATGATATCATGGTTCAAAATAAGCACTGTGAAATGCATAGGACAGATGTGAGGGAGTAGGGTGGGTATGGGGGGCTGGGTGCAATTTAAATAGAATGCTCAGTTAGTGTGCCCTCCATATGACATAGAACGTACCTATACTAAAAAGCAGTTGTTATTTTTCTGAAACTGAAATTCAGCAGGGCATCCTGTATGTGCATTTGCTAACTCTGGCAACCCCCAGTAGCTTGTGTGAAACAACATGGCAGATTTGCTCAGTTTCAGAAGTCTCAGGTGAAGAGGATTTATTATCTAAGAGGATCTCACAGACAAGTATGCTCATTCAAACTGTGTTTTCCTGATTGAGACACAAAACTGTAACAGATAAGACTTCTGCATACACTTATAAATGAAGGTTCTATCTTTTAATAGCTAAGAATGACCATGCAGTGAATAAAAATAATTATGTCCCCAGCACTAAAAAGTATCCTGAGTAAGTGCAATAAGAATCAGGTAGCAGACTTAAATAAATAGAATACTCAGATCAGGCTCGCAGAAGGGTGATATTCTAGCAAGGCTTGGATGCAGGGAGTGAGTTAACCTCTTGGCATTATGTGGTAGGCATTCGCTTAGGTCCTCATCCTGAAGTTCCTTTCATTCCAACTCCCGCCCCAGTAATTACAAAAATAACAGTTCATTCATCCATTTTGCAAACCTTTGTTGTTTGCAAAATACATTCTCATCACTTAATGGTCTTAACCTTGTAAAATAAGTTCAGTGGGAGAAATTAGTAATAGGCTCCTGGATAATCCCACACTTTATCTTAGCCAATAGCGTCAGTGAACGTTGTGTCAGAACAGTGATGTGTAAGTGACATGGATGACGGTGATTGGACTGTCACCTCTTTCCCTTTCCACCCCTCCCCCCTTCAGGGCCCTGAACATCGCCTCGTTGAATGTCTATCCCAGAGCACTCATGTTTCACTACAGTTCTGGAGAACTGGTTTCAATTCCAAGGCCATGCTGAGACAGGACTTCATGGGGTAATTTTTGATCATTTGAAAAATAAAATGAATGGCTCCAAGAATCAGGAGGCCCAAGCAGGGAGCAGCCATGAGTAGCACTCAATGACTTGACAGGTCAAGGAAGTACGAAGCCAGAACCCACAGCCAATCCTTCAGTGTGTCCTGTCAGCACTCCTCGCAAGTATGCCCCCAATCAAACACTTTGTCCCACCCCAGCACTGCCTGTCAAGCCTTCCATCCTCATCACCTCGACACTCTCCCAGCCCCCAACAGGCACCTCACCACGCTCCTCCCACTGCCTTTTCGACACAAGTTGTCAGCTGTGCATGGCAGTGGACAGGGGTCACACTGGGGCCAGATGACCTTGGGCACCCTTGACAAGCATGTGAGGGCTCTGGGCTCTTTCTAAGTGAGATGGGAAACCACTGGAGCATTGTGATCTGGGAAATAACATGATCTAAGTTTCTTTACAAATCACTTTGGTTGCTGTTTGGATTGTTGACTATGAGAAGACAGAAAGCAAGGAAACCAGCAAGGAGGCTGTTGTCAGAGAACTTGAGGTCCTCTTGCTTTTCCTTAAAAACACGAAGTTCCCTTTCTACCTCAAGAACTTTGATATGACTCAATCTTGAACTGTTTTCCCAGATCATCAAATGCCTCCCTTACTCTGTTTGTCTTCATGTAAATATCACCTTTGAGGCCAGGGTGGAGCGGTTTATGCCTGTAATCCCAGCACTTTGGGAGGTCAAGGCAGGAGGATTGCTTGAGTCCAGGAGTTTGAAACGCGCTTAAATAACATAGCAACCAGGACGACTGAGGCAGGAGGATCATCTGAGCCCAGGTGGTGGAGGCTGCAGTGAGCCATGATTGTGCCACTGCCCTCCAGCCTGGACAACAGTGTGAGACCCCAACTCAAAAAAAAAAAAGGTACCAAGTTCAATTTCTTTAAGAACACTTTCATTTCCAGAAAAAAGAGACAATGCATAAAATGAGCCAAAGAATCCTGGTACATAATAATCGTTTATTTTTATGGTGGATTCACTCTATCTAGGCAGTGTTAGGAGTTTCACTTAGTTTATCTGAGTTCATCCTCCAGTCACCTCAGGAAGTAGATCTGATTATCTAATTGATGGGTATGTGGACATATACCCATCGCGAACTCATAGGAGCACTTGTAAGTCCACTGCCTTGAGAAGCCCTTGAAAAGTAGTTTTAGCCTTGAGATGGAAAAGTTGCCGCTAGGCTTTTTAAGAGCCGAGAAGTTGTTATAGTTTTAAAGGCTAAATTGGACCTGATGTCAGCTGATCCAATGACCTTCCCTTTTTCATCCCAGGTAATCCGATAATCTCCCGTTGATGAGCAAAGCATGTATACCCTATTAAATACTGGGTGCAGTTTAGACGATGCTGCCTCCGGCCTCAGGTGCCCAGCAGGGAGTCATAATTGAAGCTATGAGCTGAGTAGGGCGGCGTGGTCACAGCCCCGGTCACCTTCTCCGTCCAGCCCTCTGCACGGCACATGCAGCACTGAGTTACTGCTCAGTTCCTCTGTGACCCACGGCTAACACACTGGACCGGACATTCCCGGGTCCAATTCAGTTCCTGACCTGTATGATTGCCAAGGCGGGTCACAAGCACCTCCCTAAGTCTCACCTGCGAACTACAGCTGAGTGCTCGCTCTCATCCGCACTCCTGGGGTGTGCTAATACCACAAACACAGGAAGTTCCTCAGAGCAAGGACGTGGACAGAGTTCAAAGTAATCTTGTGAGTTTCAAACTCAGAATTTAAAAAGGCCCTGGGAGAAGTAAAGCTTTGCAGAGAACCCGTATCCTTAAAACTAGAATCATAATATGACCAGTTTAATTTTCATTTAAAAATATGTTCCTAAGCACGGAGACAAGAAAGATTGCCTTCCTGAAAATATTGACTAGAATATCATATTGACTATATGCTACTGTATATAGTAGTATATGTCATCAGTTATGTTTTTAGATTGCTCACAGCTGAAATTTGGCATTTATGTTTATCCTGTTGAATGTCGATGAGAAAGTTTACAATTGTATCTAGTATCATGATAAGATTAGCACATCCACCCTCGTGTGCTTTAGACATCAGATGATTCACCTCTCCTCATCTTTAGGGCTCATTTCTACAGATTTTTATCATGTAGGAGTTACTTTTTATAGAGATTTGGCGTGCCATTTATTTTTATTTCATTTTTGCTCCTCTTTCATTAGGAACAAGCCAAGCAGCAATGGGCTCTCTTCTGGGATGCACACTGACTTGTAGGAAGGCAGTTCAAGAAGAAACTTGTATCCAGGCTCGGTGGCTCAGCCTGTAATCCCGCGCCTTTGGGAGGCTGAGGTGAGTGGATTGCCTGAGCCCGCGGGTTCGAGACCCGCCTGGGCAAGCGAGACCTCATCTCTACAATAAATTAAAAAATCAGTCAGGTGTGGTAGCGCACGCCTGTAGTTCCAGCTACTCGGAAGGCTGAGGCGGAAGGATCGCCGGAGCCCAGCAGGTCGAGGCTGCAGTGGCCGGGAGCGGCCACTGCACTCCAGTCTGGGTGACAGAGTGAGACTTCAACTCAAAAAAAAAAAAAAAGAAGAAACTTGTTCAGAAGTCGAGATTGTGGTCGGTGCCGAAAAGCGTACCAAGATCTCTCTTCAGGGTAAGCTGGAAGATGTGTGGGTCTGCCCCTGACTGTCTCATGGGTACAAGGCTTTCTTTTACTTCAGAGCCTAAGGCTGTTTACAAATAAACACAAACCAAAGCAACAGTCTGCCCAAGATAACACTGCAAGGGGAACTATGGAACCTTCTGCCTAGTGACCTCTCTGAAATAATCCACTCCCCTGACTCAGGGCCAGAGTTTCCATTGATGCAATGCCGAGTTGGGTGGGCCTGCACTGAGCACTGTGCTGAAAGCCTTTCACAATGGTTTCCAAAGAATGGGAGCCAGAAACACTCAAAGTCACACTTCTGCAGAGCTGCAAGAGAAAGGACTCCCAGCGATGAGCCCCCATGGAAAGAGTCTGCCCTGGCTCTGCGGCTCCAAGCACAGCCCTGGGAACCATTAGAGAGAGGCTCTGGCAGATCTCAACTGACACGTGAGTGGATGGCAGGAGGCAAGGGAAGGAAGTGGGGGCCACCCCCAGTCAGTCTTCAGAGATATAAGGCTGTTGCCCACACGCACACGCTCACACAGATGCCCACCGTCTTGAGAAGGCACATTTTACATCGTAATGATAAGCAAACACTGTAAGAGTAAAGTGCCTCCTCTTCTCCTGGGAATGGGAAGGATGAAAGCTCTTTAGAAGGATTCCAGGTCTGGAGGTGAGTGGCCAGGTGATGGCCACAGTCAGCTTTGGGTTTCACTGTATTCGTTGTGCTTCTGGAAGTTAGTTCACCTCTGCAGGGAAAGTGTATCATACCTCAAAATTACACCCTTCCCCTCCACCCCTCTCCAGCCAGCCTCACCAACTCCCCAGCATTAGTCACTCTGAGTGGTCTCCCACAACCCTTGGCCAGCCTCCATCACCTGTAGCTTTGTTACCCTTGTCCTTTGCATGGGTGGTTCCCTATGCAGCAGTGCTCTTTCTCTAGGTACCCTCTGCCTGGGTCTTCCCTGTCATCTAGTCAGCTAAAATGTCACCTTCTGAAAGAGACTCCCTGGTCACACTGTCCAAAGCATCACTTGCCTCTCTTTTTCATTCTGTAATTCTTTTTAGTTGTTGAATGCCCCTCCCTCATTTGACCAGAAGCTCTTTTAGGTTAGGAATTGTATCCTCAGCTCAGGTCCGTGGTTGGTATATGTAAGGAATTTAATCAATATTTATTGAATGAATGAAAAGACTGAGCTGGAGTCCACCTTTTCCATTTCAGTCCACGGTGGCCTTTGCCTTTTCTGGCCTAAGAGAGCACTTGAAGTGAGCATAGCACCTCACTGTTTGCTTTCATTCAGGTGGTACCATCTTACCTCATTTTTATGCTACTGGAATCAGGGGGTCAGATTTTTCTACTCATCCTTTCTTCCAAACCCTCAGCATGGACCTGATTCACTTGTCTGGAAGCTGATGTGACAGAAATGTTAGCTCTGGGCAGAATTGTCCATTTCCCCAGAGTGGGCTTTCCCCTAAGGCCCCTAGAAAGCTATAGATCTGCCCAGATGCTGTTCTCAGAACACAACATGAAACTGCAGGTCTCGGTTTCCGAGTGCTCGGAGCAGGCCGTCACCTTTGGGAGAGCAGCTTTGCCTGTAGAAGTCTTGAGTGTCGTGGGAACATCACTCATTTCAGGCAAACTGTGAAAAATCTAAGCAGCTCTAAATTAAGAGCTGATTGTGAGTTAGTGCACTTTCCTCCTGCTGCCTCCAGATTATTTGTTTAAAAGGATCTGGTAAATACCAGGTCTCTACTATGATGACTAATGTCCTGTCCAAGGAAGAAGGTGGGGGGAACCCTTTCAAAGCTGATCTGGAAATGCAGGTGGCTCTGTCTGGCAATAGATCCCCACCCCCACCCCCTGGACAGCCTGTCACTTCTAAGCCTTGGAAAGAACTCTTTTAAGATTGGGGCTCACTTTCAAAATTGCTTTGACTAAGAAGCCAAAGCCTGTCGTCTTGCTAACATTTGCTCTGTGTTGTCAATCTTTGGTGGTCAGCAAAATGACCCCCAAATGTCGGAATCCAAATGAATAATTCAGGCGTTGAACTTTAGAATAGAAGTTTGATTCTTCAAGACAGGGACTCCCACCACCTGTCAGATGCTAGGAATAGGATGAGGCAGAAAGTAGACACAGTGTACAAAATGCCACACAAACGTGTGCAAAAATGGCATTTAGCTCAACATCGACTCCAGATTTTCAATTCAGCCAAAATGGGCACTCACAGTCCTGGCTCAGTTGTAATTAGAGGAAAATGTGGTGAAAGAAGAGGAAAGAAGTATTCGTTTTTCAAAAGAGCTTTAATCATGCAAGGTGTCTTAGAATTTCAATTTTAATGAGCCAATATTTTCAAGACTTTGGACACTTCTGTTTGTGGTGTGCTCTGTGGAGAGCACACCCCTTTCCCCCAATACCACCACCACCCTAGGCCTCCAGAGATCAAATTAGTATCTTACTCTCTTGTAATTCTGATGAATACCTAAGCTGGTCTTGCTCTAGATAATCCTTCCAGAAATCTAAGTTGAACTTAACTTTGACAACATTTACAAGGTCGTATACCAACCAACATAAGATAAAGCAATGTGCTGAGTAGAAATATAATAAAAATGAAACAGTTAAAAAAATTGAACTGTTTTGGTGTATACTTGTGTCCCCCAGTTTCATATGTTGAAACCCTAAAACCAAATGTGACTGAATTTGGAGATAGAATCTGTGAGAATGTAATAAAAGTTAAGTGAGGTCAAAATGGTGGGGCCCTTAATCCAATGAGGAGACCAGTGTCCTTATAAGAAAAAAAAGAGCTATCAGAGAGCTCCGTCTCTTCCAGCACACACAGAAGAAAGGCCATGAGTGTATACCAAGAAAATTGCCATCTACAAGCCAGGAAGAGAAGCCTCATCAGAAATACACCCTGATAGCACCTTGATTTTGGACGTCTAGTCTCTAGAATGGTGAGAAAATTAATTTCTGCTGTTTAGGCCACCCAGTCTGTGGTGTTCTGTTATGCCAGCCCAAGAAGACTGATCAGGCATTTACTATTGCCTGGTGATTTCCGAGTGTTTCGGGTATATTACCTCATTTAATCTTCACAATAACCCTGGGAAGTAGACATTGTTATCATCCTCATTTTAAATGTGAGTAAACTGATGCTTAGAAAGGATAATGAACTTTTCCAAAGTCATTCACAATGTCAGATCTCTCTGACTCCAGATAGATGCTAGATTAAGTAAATTAGAATAAGCTAAAATATCTTTAAGATATGTCAAGACTTAAATTTGTATTATGGCTGGCTTGTGTCATTTATTCTTTCCATTCATATTCCTGGATCTTTTGTCAGTAGTGCCAAATTAAACTTAATTTGAGTTAATCCCAATCTGAATTAACCAACGTAACAAGATCATTATGCTCACATTTAATCAATACACACCAGAGAACTGTTACATTTTTTCATACTGTTTTGTCTTTAAAGGATGGCGCAATCTATTCTTGAGTATTAAGTTGTAGGTGGATTTAAATCTTTTTATTAAGCAATGCTGTCAAGTCCTGCAGCTGAAGCTGCAAATCTTGGCTCATCTGGTGGGAAATGTACTCTGGCTTCTATGAAGCCTGCTTCTTCCTCAGTGCATATAATTTAATGGGAGGAACAAGACAATCAAGAAAAGTGTCTTGAAATATCTATTTTTATTTAGTGCACCATTTATTTGCCAAGAGTACTAATGGGATATGTAGAGTTTATAGATGGAGGACCTATGGAAAACAGGAACTTTGAGTATCGAATCCATTGGCAAAACACTGAAATGATGACAAATACAGGTTTGGAGTTAGACAGAGATTGGCTCCATCCACAGCACTGCCAATTCTGGTGCAGCCCAGACAGGGGGCTCAGCCCCACTCCGTGTCATCTTCATCATGACAAAAGGTGAATAACATCTCAGCCTCCAAAAGTGATTATGGGAATTAAATAAAATGATGTCTGTAGAAAGTTCAGCATTTAGTCTGCTGTTTTAGTCAGAAAAACAGAACCAATAGGATATAGACAGAGTGAGAGAGAGAGATTTATTATGAGGAATTGGCCTCCGTGGTCATGCAGGCTGAGAAGCCCCACAATGTGCTGCATAAAACCCAGAGACACAGGCAAACAGGTGGTGGTGGTACAATTCAGGCAGCATCTGAAGGCCTGAGAGCCAGGGGAGCTGATGGTCTAAGTCCCAGTCTAAGAGCAGGAGCAGGTGAGAGGAGGTGCCCCAGCAGGCAGTAAGGCGGGATAAAGCGGGAGGATTCAGCTTTTTTCCACTCTTTGTTCCATTCAGGCCCTCACTGCATTGGATGATGTCCACCTACGTTGGGCAGGGCACGCCACCAAATCCACTCATTCAAATGCTCCTCTCATCTGAGGCACCCTCACAATCACATCCAGAAATAATGTTGGATCTGGGCACCTCGTGGCCCAGTCAAGTTGACACACGTGCAATATGTATTAGCCATTGCTACTGACAGCAGCCACAGAGGTTAGTCTTCCTTCCACAATGTGTTTATCTAGCCATTCAGCATCCTGGAAGATGTGGCTGGATAAACACTCCTAAGCCCCCTCTGCCACTTGGCAATGCCATGAGCCTGAGTTCTAGCCAACGAGCTCGGAGTCGAAGTGACGGGCACACACTAAGACCCTGCTCATAGCACCTCCCAGACTTTCTCTGCTGCCCTACCTTCCCCCCACCACCAAACAGAAACAACTGCAGAGACCTTGGAAGCCAATGCTGTAGACTGTGGATTCCATCAGCCCGGGTCCCTAAGTGACCAGAAACACCCTGTCTTCCCACTGCCAACTTGCTTTAAATGACTCAAGACAGGCAGAGGGCCAGAAATAAGCTTCTGATGTGTGTGAGTTCTAATTCATCTTTCTTTACTGTAACAACTAATGTTACCCTAACTAATATGACTAGCTTTATCCTAACTAGTACAATGTATAAGTGTTTGTCACATGAATATTGCTAGAGAGAGAGGGCAGAGGAACGTAAAACACTTTTTCTGCTGTTTTCTTTTTCTATTTTCTCCTGATATGTACTAGGCACATACTAGGAATGATTATTGAATATTGAATGAATGAATGCCTGACCTGAGTGACCTGTGACAAATAATCCAACTTCTCTTTGTTTTCAATTCCTAAGATCATAATTAACATTGCAATGTTTGCCACTTTATTGAAATTTTATAAGAATTAATAAAATGATACATGACATGTCACTCTGAAATCCTTTGGGTAAAATGTATAGAAAATTAAGTACAGAATAAGTACAATCAGGTTTTCCTGTACCCTTTAAACACAAATCCAGTGGGAGTCAGGTTACATACAACTTGAAGTTATCTAGAATCCAGTAATCCCAAGCCACTACAATAATGTGTAAAAGCGAGAGTAAGTAGCAGTTTCTTGTATACTAATCAGGTAAAATTAACTTCACTGTATATCTGACAAATGCCTAACATGCAGGATCTACAAGGAACTCAAACGTGCCAAAAAGAAAAAAGCAAACAGCTCCATTAAAAAGTAAAAAATAAAAAATATAGTGCTAGGCACGTTTTACAAATACTATCTCATGAAATCCTCACAACTATATTTTAAAATAGGTATTATTGTGCCTAATGCTTAAATTGCAAATGAGGCAATCAATCAATCAGTCTTATATGACAATATAGAGGTGAAACGTTGGAAGTACAAACGAGGAAAACATGGTGCGTTCTTTGAATTCTGTCCAAAACAAAGGAATTAGCAGAAATAAAGCCAAGAACTGGCCTTCATTTGGTTGGCTGTTAGGGAAGATGACCTTCCTTACCCCAGATTCCATGGTGGGGACCATGACAGAGATTCTCAGGATTCTCAAGAGCTAAAGCTTAGGATACAGTGGGTGGGTAAGTGGTGGGCAGTTAGGGCTTAGCATATATCCACAGGAGAAGTGTCTATTTGGGGAAGGGGAAGTAGTTAGGGGTGAGTGGAAGGGAATTACTATTTCAACCTCCTACCCTCCAGCTCTGTTTTGGAGAAAAATCCCCAAGAGTACTCAAGCAGATCAAGGTCTGAAAGCAACCTGGATACATCCAAATACCCATTGATGGGACCTTGGTCCCAGACAGGGCATTTTGGGACAGTTTTGAATCCTCTTTGAACAGCTCAAAGCCTATTTTTTTGCTTGGTGTCACTCGACTACTCGACTACTGAAACTTCCCTGCTTACCAACTGTCAAATAATACTGTTCAGAAGAACAAGCAGGACTACTTGTCTGGGGGGAAAAAAAAAGAGAGCAGCAATGTTGGTTGCCACCAAAAGGTGCAGTCTCATGGTCATACATGATAGCCCAGTTGCATCTTTGCTTGTTCCATTGGTTGGTTTGGTTATGTTTGGACTTAGTATTTTGATACTGTGTTTTACAAATACCATTAAGCTCAACAGGCCCAATAAGTTCCAAGGGAGAAGATATGGAAAATATCAACAAGAAGAGAAGTTTTATTAGGATGGGGAAAATATAAAGATAATTCAGAAAAAAATTAAAAGTGAATATTTTTGCATGACAAAAACTGCATGGCCTTATGGAAATGAATCATTAGACTGTTGAAATGATTCTGGAAAACAGAGGAAATTGTGCAACTTGCAAAGCATATAGTATAACATCGATAGCCAGGAACAGTTGCGAAGAGGAAAAAAAGGCAAATGTAGCTCCAGCCTCCCGTGAGCTCAGGGGATGGGTAGGAGTCTCTGGAGGAGTCAGTGAAGGGCTATCGAAATAATGCTTGTGTGAGCTTATGATAGCCCATTGGTTTATGGTCAATAGGAACTGCCATACTCCTAGGATCTTCAATATGTTTAGTGTATACAAACTGTTGTACGTGCATCCTTATGAAAAGATATCTGATAAAATGTATAGGAAAGCAAGGAGAAGTATCCACTGATATTAAAATTTGAAAGGTGGTCCCTCCTGCCTTTTTGCTGGAAATATAACTAGGGCTGCAGGTTAAACCATCATTAGTTAGGGACCCAAAACATCTTGGAATCTGGCATATTCTTTGGGTTTCTCTTTGGAGTTTGGTTCTCAAGTTCTCAAACCTTCGGCACACATAAAGCATTCTCAAGGCCTGACTAGGGTAGAGGGAGGCTGAGCTGTGATGTGAGCCCTTTGCCACTCCAGCCCCAGCTCCAGTTTGGAAAATACCAAGTACCACATATACAGAGTGATCTCACAGTCCAGAGTCTGGCCCTAATCCTGCCACTAGTCAGCTGGAACTTTGGATTAATCATCCAGCTTTTACTTTGCCTCATTTTACTCAGCTGTAGAATGATACACCTCAAGGACATTTGAGTCCGAAAAGAGTGTATTGATATCCTCTAAGCACTTGTTCCTAGAGAAGGATGCTGGAGCTTGTTATGTTAGAACATGCCTGCAAAGATGTCTTCCTTTCTCAGATTCATTTTAAGACACCTTGGCTAAGTTCAACAGGCACATGTTAGTTATAATGTCATTAATTCTCACTATCTATCATCTGTATTACACATCTGATTGCTTTCATGTTTCCAAGACAAAAATTACTCCAACAAGTGGGTGGAAATAAGTCTTCTGCCTTCCATTTCTCATTGAAGTAATTTTACTTACTTTTAGAGGAGGATTAATGAGGTCTAACTAATTTTCTTTTGCCAGAATTACCATATTTAACCAACTTTCCTCATGAAGAGTCCATAGATGATCTATAACTTTCTGCAAATGTGTGAATAACTAATTGTCCCAACCCATAGAGTGATTTATTTTCATTTTTTTCTCCAGATTTAGAGTGATTTTTTTCAGGTGATAAAAGGGTAGATATTTAAAAACAGGTTAAAATCTTAAGCTATTCAGGGTATGGCTGATTCATGTTGATTGCTTGAACTGGCCTGGGATATCTCACAACCGACCAGAGGAAATTAACATGACAAGCTACTTTTGGTGAATAGCAGAACACATTTGCCTTTAATTAGATAGACAGCACTTTCATCTATGTGTTTGAGAACTTCACATTACTCTAGCACAGTTCTGTCGGTTCCTTAGTACAAAAGGCAGTGATATTTTTCAGTGTGCATAAATTCAAACATCAATGATGTGATTAGCCAAGGCACTTTTAATTAGATCTTTAACTTTGTGACAAACACACCTTTCTTCTTAACTGGTAAGAATGTTTTTATACTGTTATTTTTAACTTATAAAATATGCTGAGGGCTGGGCTCATTCCTACAATCCTAGTGCTTTGGAAGGTTGAGGCGGAAGGATCTTTTAAGGCCAGGAGTTTGAAGACATCCTGGATGACAAAGAGCGATCCTATCTCTATTTTTTTTTTTTTTAATTTTAGAGTTGTGGGATACAAGTGAGGGTTTACCACATAAGTAGGTTGAATGTAGGTAAGGTTTGAGCTTCTAGCTGACTCTCTCTCTTCTCCTGATTGTGGACCAAG
>CAUYQG010162051.1:0-28123 GCA_963574415.1 Tarsius wallacei | reverse complement strand
CGCCCGGCTAATTTTTGATTTATTGTAGAGATGAGGTCTCACCAAGTTGCCCAGGCGGGTCTCGAACCCGCGGGCTCAGGCAATCCACTCACCTCAGCCTCCCAAGGCGTGGGATTACAGGCTGAGCCACCGAGCCCGGCTTTACTTTCTTCTTTTAAACATGTTGCATGCATATGTTAGCCCTTCATTAAAATGGTAAGCTTCCTGGAGTCAGAGACTGTTCCTCTTCCATAAGATTGTCCACCCCAGTCAGTGTCTTGTATTATGTATTGAGGGAGGAGGGTTACTGACCCCTACAATTGCTGCATTTTCTGTCCTAACTCTTCCTACAAAGCTAGAAACGCACTCATAGGGTTGTGTAGTATGTCCTTGGCATACTAGAAATGACAATTGTCCTTGGCATACTAGAAATAACACCAATGAAGGAATGAAAGGTATTCTCACATACTATACGCTAAACTCAGAATCCAATCTAGTCTCAATACTCCAAAAGTATCTGCTTCTGTATGACAAGAGCACACTGCCTCCAGGTTCTTCTGGAAATGGACACAGCATGCTTTCTTTCTGCTGGACACCACAGTAATTCTGGGTAGAAAGTGTTTTGTGTCTCTTAATTTTTTTTTTGGCTAGTGGTGAATGCCTGTAATTTCAGTACTTTGGGAAGCCAAGGCCAGAGGATCACTCGAGGCCAGGGGTTCGAACAAGACTGGGCAACATAGTAAGACCCCCATTTCTGCAAAAAGATTTTTAAAAAATTAGCCAGGTATGATGGCACATGGCTGTAATTGTAGTTACTGGGTAGGCTGTGGCAGGAGGAAGGCTTAATATCAGCAGTTTCAGACTGCAGCTAACTGTGGTCTCACAATTGCACTCCAGCCTGGGTGGCAGAGAAAGAGAGACAGAAAGAGAGACCCTGTCACTTCATTAATTAATTTTATTTTCCAAGTCTTAAAACCAAAGTGGGTCAGGTGTGGTGGCTCATGCCTGGAATCCTAGCACTTTGGGAGGTCGTGCCAGAAGGCTCTCTTGAGGCCAGGAGTTCAAGACCCAGCCTGGGCAACATAGAAAGACCTCATCTCTACACAAAAACTGAAGATTAAAAAAAGTGAAAAGTCTCAATTCTTTCTAGTGAATTTGATTTTAAAACACTTTTCTAGTCAAGGGAAAACTTTAAGGGTAATAATAAATCCAAATTGTATTTAAATCTGAACTCATGTTAGAAAGAATAGACGTCTGGCATAAATACTCCTCTGTAGCACCTGAATCAACAGAGAAAGAGAAAATATGAAGTCAGAAATAAATGTCTCAAACTCTCATCTTCAAAGGTGCTAAGTTCTTACTTCTCTCAAACAATGATACGATTAAGTAAAGACAAAGTGATTTCAAAAATTATTTAAAAGGTAAGGATTAGAGAACAGAGTCTCTATTTGTTAGCTATGATAGGATTATTTTTTCGCTCTCCATACTTTTTATTACAAGAGTTGTACTAATAAAGTACCCATTTAATCAAGACCATCTGAGACTCACCAGCCTCAGCTTTCTGCTGGTAAACTACCCGTTACCACCAGTTCCCCCTGAGCTCACTAATTTGCAAGGATATTTGTGGTACTTTTATAGAAATGTAAAATCGAAACATTTAAAAGCCTCTGAATTGCCAAGCACTTTACAAACCTACAAAAAATATAATAAGACACAGCCCCACCACCAAGTACAAACTTAATATTAACAAAACATACGATGTCCTGGCTTTATGTTTAGAAAACATGTTAGATTAAAAGGCTGAACAGTATGTCTCTCCATATTCAGAATCCCCAGTGGTTCATGCTATAATGCTAATTCCAAGAACAGAACTTTTTTTCCCACTTTTATTTTAGGTTCAGAGGGGCACCTGTACATGCTTGTTACATGGACATATCATATAGTGGGGAGGATTAGGTCTCAGGTGGTCCATTCCCCAGCTACTGAACATTGTACCCAATAGGTAACTCCAATAACAGAAAATATTAAACCACAGAATTGATTTTGTAAGGAACCTTAAACCCACGCTCCCCAATTAAAACTGTACTCAAAGTTCTTATGGCCTTTAGCCTTTAGAAGCCTCTTTTTAACATGTTCCAGAATCTCTCAACCAGGAGTACATCTCTCACCTATGGTTATCCTGCAAGGATATACAGTGTCCTAAAGCAAGGCGCTGGCCTGAATGTTTTATTAGCACCATTCGAGCCAGCATTTATAGAGTTTGTCATGTACCAGGCCGTGTGCTAATATAAACCATAGTATTTGATGAATTATCTTTACCTTATCTACATCATCTCCCTCATTTCTCACAGTGGCATTCTAGGAGAAGACTTATTATATTCCCTATTTGAAGACAAATGGAAACTCACAAGGGTTAAGTAACTTGCCCCATGTCAGATAACCAGAGAGTTCAGGGTTGTGGATTTAAATGCAGGCAGTCTGACTCTGAAGTCTGTGCCCTTAAGGACTAGGGAATTCTGCCACTGTGTGATAAACATGGACATGCTATTCTTACCCTTGTCCATGAACCATGACACACAATGAAGGTGAGTAAAACTGGTGTAGGCTTTTAGCAGTGAATGTGGATGACACTAGCATTCGTAAAATCTGGATACCGAGGACCGCCTGGCATGGTGTGGTGGACACAGGACACCGGGTTCAATTCCTGTCTCTGCCATTTCTTAGCTGTAGGACCTTGGGCCTAATCTTTCTGAACTTGTATTTCCATACCCTCAGGGATATTGCACAGTTTGGAAAAAAGTATGGGCAACTAGAAAGCCCAATCAAATGGAATCCAAGGGAATAGTAAAGATTCAAGATAACAGAAAAGGATGTTCAAACAATGACTCAAATGGAAGCACTAGCTTTTGCCCCTTGAAAGATGCCAAGATACTGGTCTTGTAACCCCCTGGGTACCTTCTGCCTTCCCACCTTTCTCTATATTTCATCTACATATTCCAAAAGTGAGGATCCATCATGTCCACGGAGAAGGCACAGTGTATGTATGAAGTGTCTGCTTTCCCCTTGCACATGGGGAATGAAGAGACAAAGAGACACATAAATTTAGTATATGATATAAGTCGTTCTTTCCATTGACTTCTCCTGGGAACAATGCCCACTCTACTCTCCAGGTTGAACTTTGCTCCCCACTCTAACCATGCTATCTGCCCACCTAACACACACATTGGACCCCAAGTGGCCCAACATGGAATTTCATCCTTGTCCATAGAGATAAGTCCAAAAGACAGTGCATGAACTAAGCAGGCCAAATAAGAATCTTTGTGTTTGTGTGTGTGTGTGTGTGTGTGTGTATGTGTGTGTGTGTGTGTGTGTGTGTTGAACTGAAATTAGAAAAGATAATGAGGATGAAACAGTAATTTTTTCTTTCCCTCTGCTATCAAAGCTAGGCTGGGCAAAGTGTCTCATGCCTATAATCTCAGCACTTTGGGAAGCCAAGGCAGGAGGACTGCTTGAGCCCAGGGGTTTGATACTAGCCTAGGCAACAGAGTGAGACCTTGTCTCTACAGAAAATCAAAAAGATTAACCAGGCATGGTGGCATGTGTCTTTAGTCCCAGCTACTTGGGAGGCTGAGGTGGGAGAATTGCTTGAGCCCAGGAGTTTGAGGCTGTAGAGAGCTGTGAATGTGCCACTACTCTCAGCCTGGGTGACAGAGTAAGACCCTTATAGATAGATAGATAGATAGATAGATAGATAGATAGATAGATAGATAGATAAGATTAGATTAGATAGATAAAATAAAATAAAAGGCTAGAAAGAAGGGAGTCTGGATTATCCAACCGCCATGTCCCTGACTGTATGGGGAAACCTTGTCTATGGTAAGAGAAAAATCCATGCAGGGAGACTGTCCCAGAGGCATCCTGTCCTCCCCAGAATATCCCTCCTTTTACAGTTATGGGTGGCAACCAATCCCCTTTGGCTTATGCAAATTTAGGATGGGATCCTGACACAACCAAAAAATCCTAATTTATCACTACTCCCTTTCTAAACGACAACTGTAGGTTTCCCAGCTGGATAAACTGAGTAAAACAAGCCAGAAGAGAATCTAATGCCCTGCAGAAGGCAGGACTGGATGTCCTCAACAGGTCTACCAAATTCCACTTGCAAAGTCTCCTGTGCTGTTAAACATAATGGACAATTATGACTACAAAGATCTGAAAACAACAAGAATAGCAATTTTCTCTGCAGGTGTGCTGAGAGTGCTTTTTAAGGACAAAGTCAGTAGTACCAAATATAACACACATGGTGAACACCTCACAAATTGGCAAATGAATCTTCCTTTCCACTGAATTAAGATTCTAAGCAAGAGTTATCATTATGACTTAAAAATAAATACTCTAAATCTTAATAGGTTAATTTCCCCCAATTAGCGTCTCAAACAGCTTATTAAATTTCTCTAAGATGTCTAGGATTGTGGCAGAACTTGACAATACTATTTCAAGCTCAAAAAAATCATCATCAAGAATACAATTTATTGGCTTCTAAAGCCACTGTTTTCCCTCCAGCACGTCAGTGCTGCTCAAATGTTATTAAGACAATAATAATTAGATTTAGCTAGTCTTCTTGTCCCCACAGGGTTTTTTCAAAATACATACATGCAACACAAACACTCTAATTTTATACTGGCAAGTTGGAGTGGTTTTATCATGAAGACTAAGAACAGATAATTTAAAATATATGAAGTCAGCACACATGTCCACGAACATATATTCTGACACACACACACAGAGAGGGGACCCCAAAAAATCCAGTATTTATAAAAGATTGTGTATTTATTCTTATGTGTTTAACTTCAGTCACCTTCAAAGTACTCTTCATTTGATGCAACACACTAATTGAGATGCTTTTTTCACTGCTCAAAACAGTTTTTCAACTCATCAGTTTTGATGCCTTTTAGTGCTTCTGCCGTTTTTTGCTTCATCTCTTCCACATCAGCAAAATATTTCCTTTTGAGGACATTTTTCATCCAGGGAAACAAACAAAAAAATGTCTCTTAGGGCAAGATCAGGTGAATAGGGAGACATGGGGGTCATGCCATTTTTGGTCAAAAACTGCTGAACAGTCAGCACGATGTGGACAGGTGTGTTGTCATGGTAGAAGAACCAATCATTTGTTTGCTACAACTCAAGACATTTCTTCTACAAAGCAACGTCTCACAATAACACTAGCTGGTTACACTGATGCTGATGGGTTCCTAGAATACTTATCTAGCAGGGGAAGCCTGTACTACAAGATAATCCGCCCTCCAAAAGATAATTCGGAATTTTGGGGGATTTCCCTCATATATATTCATTCCCAGGAAGATATATTTCCACAGACTCACTCAACCCCATGGAAAATCCACTTTACTACACAGAATAGGGCACAGTACAGTTTGAAGAAGGTTTGGGTGATTCCAATGACTTATTCTTTCATCATCCCTGGGGTATGTTATTGTCCTAAGCCATCCCTAGGAATCTGACAGCTCACAGGCCCACAGGCTTCATTCATCTTCTAAAGTGGACCTCAGCTCTTTTTGCTATCATCCTACAATTCATCTTTCTTCCTTTGGTAACAGCCCTCCAAGGAGTCATCATTTTTCTCATCTTCAGCTCATGAGCCTTGTGTGAAGTTGACTTTTCTGCCACCTCTACAGTGAATGCATGGCTCGGGTCAGGCCCATCAGTGGGTCGCAGACCCCTAGCCAAAGTGATTAGTTCACGGACATGCAGTCATCTAATGAGAGCCCAATGAGATGCACCACAGTGTGAACCAGAAGGACATAGGCCGAAAGCTGTTAGGAACCAGCTTGCTACTACCTAGAGCTGAGAATGAAACCAATGTGGAAGAGAACAGAAGCCAGAGATAAAAAGAGACCAGGTGTCCAAGGATGTCATACAAGCTGGCCCATCGCTGACACCTGGGTTCTGTAGTTACCTAAGTTTATAAATTTTCTTGTTGCTTAGGGAAGCCTGAGACATGTTTGTGGTTTCCTGCAACAGAGAATTCTAACTGCTGTACCTTGTTTTCCCTCTTCAAGAAGATCAGTATAAGGAGACTCTGGAGGCAGGATGTTAACAGTTGGAAGAATGGGCTGGGTGCGGTGGCTCAAGCCTGCAATCCCAGCACTTTGGGAGGCCAAGGCAAGAGGATTGCCTGAGTTCAGGGGTTCGAGACCAGTCTGAGCAACTTGGTGAGACCTCATCTCTACAATAAATCAAAAAATTAGTTGGGTGTGGTATGCACCTGTAGTTCCAGCTACTTGGAAGGCTGAGGTGGAAGGATCACCCGAGCCCAGCAGGTTGAGGCTGCAGTGGTCATGAGCGTGCCACTGAATTCCAGCCTAGGCAACAGAGTGAGTCTCCAACTCAAAAAAATTTTTTTAAAGTTGGAAGAATGATTCCATAAATACAAGCATTGAGCATGGAGACAAACCTGTGACCCAAGAAGTAAGAGTTTCTAATAAAATATTATTCTACACTACCCAGTATGAAATACCCACCTCATAATGTATAAGCATTTGGTCAAAAGCCTAAAAATGATTGAGCAAAGTACTCTACATTGAAGTTGAAAGCAGATGACTGTATTCAGAGAGCAATATTTTTCCCATACAATTATGCCTCTTACCACTAGTTCACTACATTTTATTTTAAAATGTAAATATCCTGGGTAGTTAGGAAATGGGCAAATCTTTATTTTCTGACTTATTTTTAAACGAGCATATATTTATTTTATAGCTTTAAGTAAATTATTTGTGGCCATTATCCTAAACAAATGACTCAACACTAAAAAGCAAAAAACCACATGTTCTTTCTGGGTGTGGTGACTCATACCTGTAATCCCAGCATTTCAGGATGCTCCTTTTGGGACTCCTGCCTGAGCCGAGGAGTTAGAGACCAGCCTGGGCAACATAGCAAGACCTCATTGCCACAAAAAAAAAAAAAAAAAATAAGTTGGGCATGGTGGCACATACCTGTAGTTCCAGCACTTTGGGAGGCTGAGGTGAGAGAATCACTTGAGCCTAGGAGTTAGAGACCAGCTTGGGTAACACAGTGAGACCTCGTCTCCACAAAAAATCAAAGAATTAGCTGGGTGTAGTGGCATACACCTCTAGTCCCAGCTACTTGGGAGGCTGAGGCGAAAGGATTACCTGAGCCCAGAACGTCTAGGCTGTGGTGAGCCATGACCGTGCCCCTGCACTCCACTCTGGGCTGCAGAGTGAGATCCCCAACTCAAAAAAAAAAAAAGTATGTCCTTATCTAAGTGGAAGCTAAATGATAGGCACATGTGGACACAGAGAAAAATAATAGATACCGGAGACTCTAAAAGGTGATAGGGTGAGGGGTGTGAGGGAGGAATAACTTCTTTTGGGTGTAAGGTGCATTATTCGAGTGACGGGTACACTAAAAGTCCAGAATTCACCACTACACAACACATCCATGTAACAAAGCTGCACCCGTACCCCCCTGAACCTATAAAAAGAAATTTTTTTAAAAAACCCTATGTGTAAAAAGAATGATAACAGCAGATATTTTAAGTTAAATCACTTAGTAAACAGGTAAATGCCCTCCTGAACAAAACAATCGCTCGTTGCATACAAGACTTTTCTAGACTTACCAATCCATGGTAAACCATTGATTTCTGATCATCTTTAAATTAAATTTACTTTTTCTTTTTTTTTGAGTCGGAGTCTCACTCTGTCGCCCAGGCTGGAGTGCAGTGGCACGCTCATTGCCACCGTAGCCTCAACCTGCTGGGTTCTGGCGATCCTTCCACCTCAGTCTTCCAAGTGGCTGGAACTACAGGTGCGTGCCACCATGCCCAGCTAATTTTTTGATTTATTGTAGAGACGAGGTCTCACCAAGTTGCCCAGGCTGGTCTCAGGCAATCCTCTTGCCGCAGCCTCCCAAAGTGCTGGGATTACAGGCTTGAGCCACTGTGCCTAGTCTTAAATTTGCTTTGAAAAAATACATGCCAGAAATATAATCAAGAAAGAAGAACCCATTTTTTTTTTTTAATTACCACCAATGCAATAGTATTATCATTCCTGATTTTCTCTGAAACACTCTGCTACCGCAGCTCTTCTAGACTAATGCTAATTCAGGTACCTAGCCCCCATTCATTGTGTATGCTTAATAAGATGGAGATTATAAATGAATTCAATAGAAGAAAACAGTTGTTTTGAAATTTTCTTGGCTGTGAATAGACTGTACAGGTCTCAAATTAAGCACATTTTATAAGCTTTTTGCAAAGAAACACAAATCTCAAATTAACATCATTGGTCTATGCTAAGGTGCCACAGGTAAAAATAATTCACAAGGAGCTTATACGTGGGGAAAAGAATGCATTTGTTTTTAAAAACAGACTCCTGTAATCCAACTAAATTTCTGCTAAACGGCCTATGTCAGTCTTCCCAGGTCACACAGCATCAGAGGAAGACACACACTGATAATAAAAAATAAAAAAATAAAATAAAAACACACAAAAGCTGGAGGCTGGTTTTCAACTGTTTGAGAAAAATGTGGGAAACTGAATGGACAATGTGGATGTTGAGCTCCTTGAGGGCAGAGAATGAAAAAATGGTAGTATGAAGTGGTTAATGTATTCAAAACTTAGCTTTTGTCTCCAAGCAGTGGTAAGGAAGGAAGGAAAGCAGGTTGGATTTAAATATAGACCAAGATATTATCAGGAAATCACCTTTTTGCAGAATGAAGACTTTCTTATTTGAGAGACCCTTTGCTTAAAATCGATTTCTGGGGAAAACATCACTTAATTGTCTGATCAAGGATTCTCCTACTCGTTGGTTTACTCAGCAGCAGTGCCTGCCAGCCTGATTAGCAGTCTCCCAACCTTTCTTTTGCAGGAGAAGCAAAAGAGAAACAAAAAACCTAAACAGATTTTTTTAAAAACCCAGCAATACGGAACACAGAATGTCTGCACGATTATTTGCTACAATGCGTAGCTATCACAAGTGGCTTCTCCAGAATGTCTACATCCAAGGGACTTTGAGGCAACAAACTGCTTGAGATGGGGTTGGGATGGGGAGTGGCCTGGAAGGACTTATTGAGATGCTTCAATGACTTGGTAAACACTGGGTATTCATTTGGGTTGTAAAATTGCTTAAATATAGGATACCTGTCTTAAAGCTGCATTTACCCAGTAAATGGCTCTGGTTTTCCTTGGACAAGAGATTTGCTTGTGGTGACAGAGATTATGAGCAAGCTGAACTACTTCTCTCCCCACCAGCCACCCCCTGTGCCATCCTGTGTTCTTATCCTCACTTGCCAGAGGAGATAAGAGTTGACAGGACCTCCCCAGGCTGCACCGGTACCGAGTAGCAGAGCCCCAAATAGAATGAAGGATATTTTTTTCACAGTCAGCTCAAGCATGTGTGAGATGAGTTGCGGGGTTGAGTAGTCCAATGAGAGGGAAAATGGCAGATGTGCCCCCCGCCCAAGTCCTTCTCCTCAAGCTGTACCATTGTACCCTCATCTTAAGAAACTGAGAACTGGCCACTGCTTTACTAAATTCTGGTCTGGCTCTTTGAGCTATGGTCGCCATGTTTTCCTAGCTTTGGCCCCCTCCTCTCCCTTAGGGAGGTCAGTCTCTTCTAATTTTTAAATAAACTATATTATCCAATCTAAAAAAGAAGCTGAGAACTATTCTAGGCAACTTAATATTGAAGAGCAGAGTGGATTTATAGAGTAGAATAATAGAAATAGACACCGGAGACCGTAAAAGATGGCAGGGGTGGGGGTGAGAGTTGAAAAATTACCTATTAGGCACAAGGCATATTCACTGTTCGGGTGATGGGTACACCAAAAGTCCAGACTTCACCACTAGGCAACATATGCATGTAAGAAGCCTGCCTTTAGATCCCCAGGATTTATATTCTTTAAAAGTTTTAGGCTGGGAGCGGTGGTTCAAGCCTGTAATCCCATCACTTTGGGAGGAGGCCGAGGTGAGGGAATTGCCTGAGCCCATGGGTTCAAAAACAGCCTGGGAAACTTGGCGAGACCTCATCTCTACAATGGATCAAAAAATTAGCCGGGTGAGGTAGCGCACCCCTGTAGTTCCGGCTCCTTGGAGGGCTGAGGCAGAAGGATCACCTGAGCCCAGCAGGTCAATGCTGGGGTGGCCATGAGCGTGCCAGTGCACTCCAGCCTGGGCAATGGAGTGAGACTACAACTCACAAAAAAAAAACACAACAGTTTTAAAGAACAGGGTAAAGGAGAAGTGGCAAGAGAGGCTGGCCCGGGGCTTCAAGGACTTTGAGGACTTCCCAATCTTATTCTCAAAAACTGGGAAGGAAAATAAGAAGGCATTGGGATTCGGGAGTTTTGGAGGCCTCTAAGCACATTCCTTCTCTGCTCATTTCTTTTTTTTTCTTCCATCCTGCTGAGATCTGAGGCCCTCAATGTTTTTTCCCTCATCTGTCCTACTCTGGACTCGGCCTCACATGCCAAAAGAACTGGTAGTCAAGCAACTATCCTCAAAATAACAAAGGATGTTTAATCTCAAACACATCTAGGAAGATTTATGAGTTTAGAGATTAAAACAAAGGAATTCATAAATATATGTAATATTAATTGAATCAGGATCATGCTGCCTTGATTTTTAAGAGCCGTCATTGCTAATTTATCATAGAAATATTTATGACCTTAAAATAATATTAGTTTATATGAGCAACCTACATTCATTCTAAACATAATCCTAAAGTCATCCATAGAAAAGAAAAAGTATATAAACTTGTACTTATATAGGCATGTGTATTATGAATATAAGATCAACTGATACTAAAGTGTGTTTTGTAAGTTATATAACTTTCTCAGTAGACCACTTTTAACCTAAAATCAAAAATAAAAACACAGTATTTTTGACCCAGAAACTTACAAAGCTTCAAACGACAGAAATATTAATATAAGCATCCATTTAAATATTTGAAAGGAAAGGCATGTGGCTTTTGTTAATAAACATACTGTCCTTTAAAATACTCTACACTAGTAGAGAAAGCTATGAAAATGCACTCTTCTTTGATGTTTACTGAGATGGAGTTCTTCCTGAATAGCTTATTCAGAACTGGTATATGTGAATGCGGTGTTCTGAAAGATGCAAAAGAATCTTTCCTGGTATAATAGCAGTCTTGAGGAAAGCGAGATGAAACCTCAGGTGTACTACCTGTAGGCACAGATGCAGTGACATCATTTCTCTCCGCTTCAACTTCAGACAACCTTCGGGACTTGGCTGCACTTGACTTGTCTGGCCTCATCTGCCCCTCACCAGCCACAGCAGATGGGAAATACCACTTTCCATCCCTCCTCCCTGCCTTTTCACAGGATGAGGTCTTTCCACCTGGCACATCCCTTCCCAATTTCTTCTAGAACATTTCTCCTCATCCTTCAATATCCAGCTCAATTATGACCTTCTCTGTGATGCTTTCTCTTCTTCCTAATGGTAGAATTAGTCTCCCCTGTGTGCCCCAACATGTTTTGCCATATTCACCTCTACTGTAGAACTCATAATATAGACTTCAATGCATGAATCCATCAATACTCTTTTAATCTAGAAACCATGTCACTTTAGTCTATTTCTGGTCCAGTGCCTGGCACAGGCACTCTATATGTTGGTGAAAAAAAAAGTAATAACTGGCACAGGCACTCTACATGTTGGTGAAAAAAAAGTAATAAATGAATGAATGAGTCAATGAGAACCAATGAAGAGAACTTAGTACAAATAAGTTCAGAAGAGTCCCAATGCAGTTTTTACACACACACAATGGTCATAGGAATTGTTTCATAATAAAATATAGATACCTTCAAGTCTTGAATCCAGAGTTATTCTTCTGTTTTGAATAAAAAAGACTAAACACAGATGTGTGATCTGAAACAACTGAGTTTAAAAACCAGGCTATGTGCAATCTTTCTTCTATCATTAAAATAGTGCTTATTATGTTCATATTATATCTATCAACACCACCCAAATGCTCATGCTACCAATATTAGCTACAAGAGAGAAAAATGGTGGAAAATGCTAATAAAATTGTTTTGGCCTGTTTTATAGGAATATTGTAAACATCTCCCCAAAGGCCATTCACATGCAGAGATGTCTAACAAATACTAAGCAATTCTTCTTCCAAAAGAGGATAATTAGACAGGAAAAAGGCCAGTGTCTCTTGGTAATCAAGTAACCTCATTTTCTGAAACAACTGCTCTCCCACAAACAAATGACCTGAGGAAGAGAGAGAATGGCAGATTTTCAACTTATATGACCACTAATGACTACTTCCACACAAGGGAAAATGTATGTTAGTCAGCGGCTCTGGCTCAAAGGGATTTACACAAATTCAGGGGAAAAGCCACAACGTAAACTTAAGATAAGCAGCTGTTTGGAGCTAAGAACCCCCTAACCTTCAACTTAACAACTGTGAGGAAAACCTCTTATATTGTGATTGCACATGGTTGTATTTTATCTGTTGTCAAAATTTAAAAAGATGCATTTTTATTGCAAAACTCTTGTTATAACGTTGTTAGTAGAAAGCACCAAACTCTACCTCCTAGCTCTGATCCAGTCAAGCCCTTTGGCCCTAGAAACACCCTGAAGTGGCAGACAGGCAGGACATCATCTAAGGAATTTTTTTGCCAACTCCTTTCCCCATCCAATATCCCATTCTGCCTCAGGATGTGTAAAATTCATCCTGCTCTGTGTGCCTCAGTGGGTCAGATGTTCACAAAGCCCTGCCCCTCTGCCCCTGCCATGAGGTCCTGGTCTCTCTCACAGAACTCTGCCCGTTATTTGATCTAGCATTCTGTCCACTCCCAACCATCCTCCCACTTCCTCCTGCCTCAAACGTTTTATTTTGAACATTTTCAAAACTGTCGAAAAAGTTAAAGAATGGTACGATTAATGCCTCTATCACCTTCCTGCAGATTCACTAACTGTGAACACCTCTCTTTCTTGGTACATGCATGATACTAAACAGATGACCTCCTGATTCCCTGATGGTGATGGTTCCCTGCCTAAGGAAAGTTCAGCCCTAGGAACCCAACTGTTGCAAAGCCCCGGGTTAGGGGGCTGGACCCTGTGTCTTATACCTACAATCACAGTCACTGGCTTTGGCCTAAGGATGGACCCAGAACCACACCCTTCTCTATCAGATTTTGAGCATCACTATTGCTGAAAAGTCTCTTATTGCCCAGCACCTAAACATTCTCAAGAGTACACCAACTCAATATAACAAATAATATGTATTTGTACATGTATAAACTTGGACAAATATAAAACTATCAGGGCTCTATTCATCATCTGTTAAATGGTGATACTAACAGCACCCACCTCACTGAGTTGTGCTAACTATTAGAGTGCTCACCAGAGTGGCTGGCACATGGTCAGCTTGTGTTGGCTCCTAAGCTATCTTTATTCAAAGGTTTTCTTTGACAATGCTTGATTTTCCAATTAGCCAACCCATCAGTGGCTTTAAGCCTTTCCTGTCCACCACCCCACACCCCCGGCCAGGATACTGCATCAAATGTATCATGACTTGGAGGCCATGACCTGGTGTGACCTGGTGCCCTCCCATCCATCACTCCATGCCCCTTGATTCCGAGCACACAGGTGTCTATTATCCGAGAATCACACTGCACTTACATTATTTCAAGCTATTCCTGGGATCAATGTTCAGATGATTTCAATGCTCACTCTTCAGAATAAAACATCACATCCTCTGGGGTCACTGAGGACTTCTTTAGCTTCTCTACGAAAACACATACTTCCTCCAGGTTCACAAATTGCTGTTTAAATGTTAGCAAGCCATGCCTTGGTTTGCTGCTTCCCTGGGAGCTGGTCCCTACCTAATATGTTTCTTTAATGACCCACTGTGACCCCTTGAGCCATTCCAGGTAATAGTGCTTAATCACCAGGGAGCATCAGAATCCTTTGGGAATTGGTTTCAAAATACACACGTCCGTCCTCTGATGCTGATAATCCACTTGAATGTGCAATCTTTCATAGAGATTTCCAGACTTGACTCCTCAAATACATTCTGTTTAGGATAGAAGCATGACTGGAAATAAGACCTTGGAAAGAGTCAACAATGTTTTTCAGTATGATCCACACCTTGTGAACGAGCAAGCATCATCAAATAAATCAGCAAGAGATGACAGATGATCTTTAATTTTTTTTTCTACAAGTAATAAATACACAGCAGGGCATTCTGACCCACCATGTGGGTTTTCTCCTTGCTGCAGCTCTTTCTGTAATTATCAGAGAGAAAGATTAAGTGAGGCTCTTAATTCCTCTTTCTTTTTGGCATTAAATTTCCAAAAGCTTGAAGCAATAACTGCAAGAACTCAATAGATTTAATGTGCTGTGAGAAGTAGAAGTATAAAAATTACTTCTAAATAATCTTGGCATGCTATGAAGGCTACTGACTTAGGCATATAATTACGCGTTCAAATATAGCCCTCTTTTTAAATATGAGAGGGAAAAGGGTAAAATAAAAACCTAAAAGTCATAGAATACATGTACACACATATACACAAAAACATGTGTCATGAAACTAGTACAAGCCATCTGTTGTATATGTGCAACAACTTATATGTATCATACATATCAGACAAATTGTGCTAAAGAATGAACCAGATTCTGGGTTATACTGATGAATGCAATCTTTAAAAGAATCAAGATTTTTTAAACATTGTATAAATCTCCAACATGTCATTAGCCATAAGTGATTCAGGCCTTAGGAAGACACCTTATAATTTGGAGAAGCCAAATAATCTTTAAAAAATTCACATAATAAAGAAAACTAAAGTGGGATCATAAGATACTAAAATTTTTAGGATGACTACAAAATTATCTAAAATTATTCCATTTATGTATAAACTATATCGACATATATAGAGGTTTTACTTTATTACTGTAGCAAAGATGTTTTTCTCTCTTTCTGATACATGCTGTCTTTTAGAGTCAATGTTTTCTAGAGTAAGTTGATCTTCATGTTAAACACTAAAGCTATAAGGAAACAAAAACTGTTATATATGAAGCTAATTATAACACAGTCACCATTATGGGCTGAATTGTTGAATCAAGGTGTGGGAAGACTTGGTTCCTTCTAAACAACCTCAAATTCCTATGTTGGAGGCCTAACCCCTAGGATCTCAGATGTAATCTTATTTGAAGATAGCATCTTCACAGAGGTAATCGAGTTAAAATGAAGACCTTAGGGAGGGCCCTAATTCAATAAGACTAACATCCTTATAAAAGGGGAAATTTGGAGATAGACACACAACAGGGAGATCACCGTAAAAAGATGAAGACTGCCATCGCCAAGCCAAGGAGAGAGACCCAGAGCATATCCTTATCTCACAGTCCTCAGAAGGAACCCGCTCTGCCCATACCTTGATTTCAGACCTTTAGCCTCTAGAACTCTGAGACAATACATTTTTGTTGTTTAAGTGTCCCCCCCCCACCCCCGTGTGTGTTACTTTGTTACAATAGTCCCAGCAAACTAATACACCATTATGTTACTTTTTTTTCACATTAAAAGTTTGCTTGTTTGTTTTGGTGGGGGTGGGGTTGCCATTAAAAAAATAAAAGAGGTTGGCCATTCTCCAACTCTCAGATGCAACACCTGGACCAGAGAGAAATCATCAACTCTTTGAATGGCAAAGAGGACGGGAGTCATGAATGGGCTTTTTACAAGAAAAAGACGACTCTTGGCTCAAAGAAGATAGTACTTTCCAGGAAAGAAAAGCTGGTAAGGTCACAGTGCCCAGACTCTCAGACAGGATGAAGAGAAGAAAGCTAGGTCAGAAGTCCAAGCAATCACGCCATCCCCATGCTCTCTTGCCACCAGGTGTAAAGTGACAAAAGAAGGAATGGTGACTGGAACTTTTCTACATATACTAAGAACATAAAGATACTAATGGAGATATAAAGCCTTAAGTCAAGATAATTCTCTAAAACTTGATGACAGTTTTGGAGGGATGACAGATCTGTAAGATAACAGGGGACAGGAACTTCCTGAAGCTTTAACTACCTTTCCCAAATATGAGTCAATGTAAGCTTCTACAAACATTTCCCCACTCTCCTGGACCGTCTTCCTGCCTTTCCCCTTCCTTTATCCTCAAACTCTATAATAAGCAGATGGTGAGAGGAAGCATGATCAGTTCTGATGGGTTCGGGGGGAATTAGTTTCTTTTTTCCCACTTCAGGTCTTCGTAATAAACACACACATTTGGTCATGAACGTGAACTAAGGATGAGATAAAAATTGAGTAATTATTGTTGAACTGAACTCTACCAAATATTTTTGAGACATAAGCCAAAATCTCAAAAATGATGTCTCCAGCATGTGATAATCATCAAAATGAAGATTTCCAGAAACAAATCAATGGGGAGAGGAGCTGATGATATTTACATCTGTAAAAGACAGAAGAGCAAAGAGACCTATTTGTTGATCATACTAGACTATTACCTTAGCTACAATGCCCAGGAAGATCCAAGACATTTGAATAGTTGACTTTACACTAAGTAAGTGATCTTCAGCAGTTCTTCTAAAAGCTTAGCGTTCCGCTGAAATGTGGACTTTTTGTAAACTCAGTGTTTATTGAAGCTCTAATTTCCCTATTCATACTAATCTATATCAGAGCATCTAAATAAGCTTTTATTAATCTAGTGAAGTTGATTCAGTTGGTGACTTCTAAGACTTTGCATGGCTTAGTCAAGCAGAAGATGAAGAAAAATGGAAGAAAATGGAGAATAGATGGGAAGTAGCATTCAAAACCTGCCTGAGTGTCTAAGAAAATAAAAACGCCTGCAGAAATAATTCTGGGTTTTAAAATGGTATCTTTACCTCAATGGAAAGAAGATGTGCAAAGATTTTTTAAATGTCGATTTACAAAGTTTTAATAGTGACATGCCTGAATCAAGCCTAGTTTAAAGAGTAGGTATTCCAAGGTCATAAAAACAATCCAAGAATGAAGATATCTTCTATAATAAACCCTTGTTCTCCCACAAAAATTATGTTCAAATAGACATGTAAAAACTAATTATATATTGAAGTACAAAGTGTAAATTTTGTTGTAATACTTTCTAAAGTACATATGTCTCCAAAAAGGCAAAAACATTAAAGACTTTAATAGTATACAGGTTGATCCTACAGAAAAAAAAAAAGAAACACCTTTTTTTGAAAAGTTCAATATTATTATACTAATCTATTTAGGAAAGGGTCTTCAGAGGACACAAAACAGATTCTGTCATTCACAAAATCTAAGTGGATGCCTAAAACGATAGAAAGACATTTACAGGAAATCTCAGTGGCAATAAATCTACAGCGTTATTATTTATAGTTGTGTTTGTGACGAATACAGCATAACAAGGCAACAAGCCAGTATTTAAGGGCTGAAAGATTTATCCAACCTTAAACATATCAGTCTACACAGGCCTGGAGTCTGTAATCATTATCGCAGTTTAATCTGCCTTTGCAAAACAAAACTAAAAAATAGACTGTGTGTCTCTGTGATTAATCATTCATATTTAAAGCCAATCTGAACTAATATAAAAGGTTCAAAAAAGCAGCACCAAGAACACAGTACTGAGAGACGAGGGACTTTGTTTAGAATACCATGTTCTGAAAGTGTCATGCAACCTTCTGTTAAATATTTGGTTCATTCCATTTTGTCATCCTGATTTGTATTCTGGAAGCTGTTAGAAGCTACAGGATTATTTCATTACAATCACAACATATGTTGGTGAGCAAACTCCCCGATCAGTTGGGCGAGTCACTGTTAACCCCAAGGAATAATGGGACTTGAAAACTCCCAAAAGAGTTGTTCATACCTGAGGCTCAACTTTCTACACAAGGACACCAGTATCACTACAACACAATAATCCATACAAATAACCAGTGTAAGAAAATTGGTGAGACCTGGGCATAGAAAGCAGGAGGACAGAGTAGGGCTCTGATAACAGGGTATGCTGAATGGAAGTGG
This sequence comes from Tarsius wallacei, assembly GCA_963574415.1. NCBI lineage: Eukaryota > Metazoa > Chordata > Mammalia > Primates > Tarsiidae > Tarsius > Tarsius wallacei. The sequence continues at coordinate 10,118 of CAUYQG010162051.1, read as the reverse complement.
CCATGCGATGGAATTATCAAAATAAAACAAAACTGGCAGTTACCCCTTAGCATTTGGTGCTCATCTTAGGAAAACCGCCAGGTACATAAACATAGCCAGGGAGAACACGTCTTTAAGAAAATGAAGAAATTAATTTTTTTTTTTAAAAAGGAGAGAGAAAACACAAGGAGGGAGGGAGGGAAAGAAGAGAGAATGACAGAAGAGAACTAACCACACTAAATAAGCAGTTGCAGTCACTAATGCTGCCTCCTCCACTCCCACATCCAAGTTCCTTGAACTTTAATGGCCAGAGCTCACTTGCAGATGTCCACAGTTTTCCCTGACCTTGGCAGAATCAAAGAATTTATACAGTTAGCAGTTCTTGCACAATCTCTTGAAAAGAACAGCACAAATGCCCTGCCCGTCCATACCAGGCAGGCCATGTTAAATCATATCTACCTATTTTCCTTCCAGTAAATTAAATCACCCACTCAGGTTCTGGCACTGAAATATACTTTTTTGTTGTTGCTTTTTTACTTTTAATACAACAGACCTGAGGATTCCTTTTTCTTTCTTTTGATAAAGTTGGGAGGAAAGAGCTAAGTTACGTAAAAAATTAATTTATTTAATAGACTAAGTTTATGCAGGGCACTGAATGCAAAAAATCTTAAGAATTACGGCCTCTCCAGGTTTATGATGAAGATAAATGAAGTATTTTCATTCATGAATGTGTTTTCAACACATAGCCAAAGAGTTAATATTGGGATCAAAGACAACCTTGATTTTCTACAATGATTTTAATAACAAGTCCAAGATAACCATAGCTTTATGTATTAAATACCTTTCAGTACATAAACAATTTGAACAATAATATTCATTCATTCTAATTACAGTGCCTAGAAGTCATGGTTAATACTTTCTTGCCCTTAATAAATTAAAATTATGATGATTATTCACAAAGCAAAGGCCCCAGTGAAATGCAACACAGTTTCTAAAGGGGCCTAATATAAAACTGGGAGGTGTTTTATATGTGCCTAACTTTATCCAGATTCATGACAGAGATGATTCATGAGCCCACATCAGCCTCAGTCAAACCTCAAAACAGGTGATTCATACTTGAGTTCGTCTGTGCTTATTTAAAAAAAAAAAGACTTTCAGAATTCCACAAAGTTTGTGTTCCTATGACTTTTGTGAGAGGAAGAAATAAACACACTTCCAATTCAAGTTCTACTTCACATCACCAAAAAGAGTGGTGGAGTATGCTGAAATGGCAACACTAACTGGTCTTTTAGCAACTTTGGATGAGAGAAGGGAATAATGCTGGGGTTTTCACCATCACGATGTCTAGTGAAAGTTGACTATGCCAAAGACATCCTCAGTTTCCTATAAGGAAGTTAAAAGTAGAAGACTAACCTCATATCTTTTTATGCATTCACCTGAAAAACACTGATAGGAATTTTTGAACATGTCTTCCTACACTAAAACATTGGTTATTGATTTTCATTTATTCATGTCCCTTTGCTACAAGGAGGGATAGCATAACCAAAGGTACAAACAAGAGTATGTATAACACAACTGGAAACAACCCAAAGTCTACCAACATTAGAGGACATAATCAGTTTTGATATTTCCACACAATGAAATGCAGTTCAGAAAATAAAATCAACCAATTACTAAAATGTACAGCACAGAAGAATGCAGCAATCATAAGGCTGAAAGAATTCAGACACTAAATAATTCTGTGTATATCAAACATTAAAAACGGCCAAAATTGCCGGGCTCGGTGGCTCAGCCTGTAATCCTGAGCCTTGGGAGGCTGAGGTGAGTGGATTGCCTGAGCCTGCAGGTTCGAGACTCGCCTGGGCAACTTGGTGAGACCTCATCTCTACAATAAATCAAAAAATTAGCCGGGCATGGTAGCGCGCACCTGTAGTTCCAGGCTACTTGGAAGGCTGAGGCGGAAGGATTGCAGGAGCCCAGCAGGTGGAGGCTGCAGTGGCCGGGAGCAGCCACTGCACTCCAGTCTGGGCAACAGAGTGAAACTCCAACTCAAAAAAAATAAAAAATGAAAAATAAAAATAAAAATAGGCAAAAAAAATTGATGATATCAGAAGGAAAGTAGTTATCTTCAGTGAGGAAAGAGGGAATACTGATTGAGAAAGGCCAAAGGGGGACCATCTAGGTGCTGAATGCTTATTTCTTGACCTGGGTCATGGTTCCACAGGTGTGTTGACTTTTTGAAAACCCAACAGACTGAATACATTATTTGTGTGCTTTCTGACATATATGTTACATGATCAATAAGAAGTTTAATTTAAAAGGCCTATTTTCAAGCCTAATTGTATCTAACATCACTATTAATCTAATCAAAGTGCCATAAAGAATACCACAGGGTGACTTAAGCAACTGAAAATTTTCTCATACTTCTGGAGGCTGGAAGTTCAAGATCAAGGTGTTGACAAGATTGGCTTCTGGTGAGGGCTCTCTCCTTGGTTTGCAGACAGCTACCTTCCCACTGTGTCCTCATATGACCTTTCCTCTTTGTGTACACATTCCTATCATCTCTTTATTTTCTTAGTAGGAAAACAGTCCTTTTGAATTAGGGCCCCACTCTTATGACCTGGTTTAAACTTAATTACCACCAAGAGGCCTTATCTCCAAACACAGTCACATTAGGAATTCTAATATTCTAAATATGAACGGGGGAAACACAATTCATTCAATAACAAACTCTCTGATAGTCTCCAAGTTATTTTTTTAAAGCTCTTAATTCCCTTTCTTTATGTAAAATTTTCACACTTTCAACCTCTAGAACTTTTAAATCTCAGTATTATGAACACTACCAGAAAATGTGTCTACTATGCTCCAGTGTCCCCATTTTTATAAATAATACACTGTTGATAAAAATAGAATTCTAAGGTTTTCAAAATTACATAGAAATTATTTTTAACTAAAGGGCAATAGTAGACTCTAATCGTCAGATATTTTTAAATAGAGCCCAGTTATATTTACCAGATACCTTTCTAATACCAATTATATGTGTTCTGTAGCCACATATAGTAAGTAATATACATCAATGCAAGTCACTTGTTTAACGAAACATCTCCTTATGATAAAAAGAAAGCATTTAAAAGGTGTTATTTCAAATTATTTAATAATCTATTGTTATTAGCTGTCATACATTTCTGCAAACACTCTCAGGAAACCATTCCTATTAAAGAACTAGCCATCTAATGGTAGATTTTGCATGTTTTCAGATGGCAGCAAAATGTGAATGCTGCTTTAACAGAATAGAGATTAAATTATCTTAGGAAAAATACAATTTTTAACTCAGGATTCTTTCCAAAGACACTAGCTTTCCTTCTGCGATAGACACAGTCTGGCACTTGTGGGGTTCTGAGGACCCTCCTGTATGGTCATCACCCTAAAATCAACACCACAGTAAAATCTGGTCCTATTGGGATTCTAGGAGACAGACCTTTACCCTAACCCTTTGGGTTAGATTTTTTTTCTTTTTAGCCTTCTTTCATGCTTGTATATATTTTGGCAACATACAAAGAGGAACCCCCCCAAAGCCAAATTTACTTATAAAAAATTATGTATTTATTCTTACACGTTGAAACTTCAGTCACCTTCAAAGTACTCTGTTGATGCAATACACCTTTTGAGACACTTTTTCCATGGCTCAAACCAGTTTTTGAATGTGTCAATTTTGATGTTTTAGTGCTTCTGCCTTTTTGTTTGCTTCACCTCTTCCACATCTGTAAGACGTTTCTCTTTAAGGACTTTTTTCATCAGGGAAACAGAAAAAATTTGTTCGGGACAAGATCAGGTGAACGGGGCGGGGGGGGGGGGCGGGGAGGCATGGGGTTCATGCTATTTTTTTGGTTAAAAACTGCTGAACACTCAGCACAGTGTGGGCAGGTGTACTTTTAAATCACCCATCATGAAATGGGCAAGCGTGTTGAAAAGATCTCCAAAACGTAATTACTGAAGCTGAACCCAGCCTCTCACAACAATGCTAACTGGTGCACTGATGCTAATGGGTTCCTAGAACACTTACCTAGCAGGGGAAGCCTATATTACAAGGGGCCCATCCTCTAAAAAATAATTCTGGGTTTTTTGGGGGCCTTCCTCACATAAATTTATATTAAATAATTTACCAGATCTCTTTATCATTTATAATTGTATTTCAAACACACATACGAAGAACATGATGTCAAAAGAAAGTTAATATGAGAAAAAACAAATCCCGGCTAATTTATATGTAGTATGGTGATCCCTCCTTATCTTGTGAACTGAGTTCTCAAAACTCGATGAAAGAGGAATTCACAGCCCAAACATTATTGGAAAAAGGGGTCCAGTGATTGCCTGTAAAGGACATTTCTACAGCGCTTAAATGAGTTATAATGGGCTCTACACTATTCATTTCGGTTCACTATGTCTTACTCACTTGAAACATATCAGTTTTCTTTCCATGCAACTTCAATAAGCTGCTTGGCAGTGTTTGTGGCTTTGCTGCAGCCACGAAGAAGCTCGTGTTTTGCCGCTTCAAGTCCCACAATGCTCAGTCCTGAGATGATGACTCAAGAGTTGGAGATTTTCGTCCCCCAGGTCCAATCTCTTTGTCCCGGAGAGGGACAAAGTAAATATGCATGCTTGAAATGGAAAAGGCCATGGGTAACTTTCATTTAACTGACTCACCTAAGCTAAGTCACTATTTCCCAAGCTCCTCCCTTCATCAGCAGGACCATCGTGCCTCGATTCTGCCCATGAAAACATCAGACCAACGCACACCTTCGGCTCCTCTTACAGCCTTCCCTGCTCCTGCTGACAACCATGAGAACATGCCCTAGAGCTGGGCCTCACCTGGCTTCATCTTTTTTCTTTCTAAACGTTTCTTAGCAAAAGAGGTCTGCTCCTTTTTCACCAATTCACTTCCTGCAGCCACAATTCCCAACTGGCATAGACCAGGACTCCAATTCTTTTCAGTAGCCTTATGGTTAACCTGATGTACTATTGGCATTCTCAGAAGTTAAAAGAGGGGACTGCTAGCTGAGAAGGGATTAGCCTCCGCATGCATAAGGATATTATTGTAAGGAGGCAACAACCAGCCAAGATGGAAACCTCCCTTGATGTTGCAGGTGGACAAGTTCTAGTTCAACTGCAACTAAATGTAGAAAAAGACACATGAGGAAAACACTTGGGGAATGCCACAAGAAGTCAACAAATAAGAGCAGAGAAAGGGTGTCATGTTACTGCCCCCAGCAAGAATAAAACCCAAAAGCTCATAAAGAATTTATAGAAGAGCCTTCTACCACACAAACAGGAAGTAGGATTGGGAACTAGGGCCATGATGAAGGACCCAAGAAGCAATGGGGACATGGCATCCAAAAGACATGGGCAGCTTTTCCAGTTGATAACCATTTTCTTCTGCAGAGTGAGCTGTCAATGGCAAGAGATTATCTATTAAAGCATTGGCCAGACACTGGTCTACCTTCAGCCAGGATAACAGGTTCTCTCCAGCACTGTCTTCCCGTCATCCTCTCCATCAACAGGTGTGAGATGAAGAGACGTGCTTACCTACACCTAATAAGACTTTATTCTCAACACATAACCATAACCCCCAGGGGCCTGGCTGTTCTTCCTTTCTGTTGCCATCTATAAGGGTGTTTATATGTTAGGGAGTCTGGCACTGTCTGCTTGGGGGACCGTTCCAGACTGCCTGCAGGGAATTTGCCACACGTTAACCGAGATGAAGGCTATATCTCCATAGCCTAAGGCAGAAATGGTTTAAATTATGTCTCAGTGATATCACATGTTTCACATGTTCTATGTAACCTTGGTAGCCTCAACTCTTTCAAGACCAAGTACAGTGTTCTCTTTTTCAATCCAAGCCCAAAGTGGGAAGAAGAAAATTCAGCTAGAAGAACACCAGTATCTCAACTTCACAACTGGGAATGTGGTCATACCACCAACCCCTTGGCCCTGACAAAACAAAAAACCTCTCAAAACAAGTATTCATTTCTGCTGGAGTTCTCTCAATCTTGTTATAAAGAAATACTCTGAAATGAATTCTATGTCTGTCTTTCCCAACCTGCCAGGAAAGAGTGCAATTATTACTCAGGGTCTCACTTAAATTAAAATATTTTAATTATGACATTAAACCATGCAATTTTCACTTCAGTTAAAAGTAAAAGCAACAATACTATATAAATCCTATGGATGAAAGTGAAAAACCACCTTTTAAACAAAGACTAACCTCATTTTAATATACTTCTGAAAATCATAAACTTAAGAGCTCTCTTACCTGGCGAACAAAACTATTTGAGGTAGTGTCTGATGAAGTGCTCCCATCAGATCCTTTGAATCTGTTTTTCCTTCTAGCTCCTTTTCCATATGACTACAAAAGAAAAGAAAAAAGAAGGACAAATGAGATTATCATTAGACTCTTTCACAGGAATCTAGGCCTAGTTGTAGAAAATGCCAAAGACCAAAATAAGTAATAAACTACCATCCTATGGGCATCATTAGAAAGTTAATATTCAGCCGGGCTCGGTGGCTCAGCCTGTAATCCCGTGCCTTGGGAGGCTGAGGTGAGTGGATTGCCTGAGCCCGCGGGTTCGAGACCCTCCTGGGCAACTTGGCGAGACCTCGTCTCTACAATAAATCAAAAACTAGCCAGGCATGGTAGCGCACGCCTGTAGTTCCAGCTACTTGGAAGGCTGAGGCGGAAGGATCCAGCAGGTCAAGGCTGCAGTGGCCGGGAGCGGCCACTGCACTCTAGTCTGGGTGACAGAGTGAGACTCCGGGCTCCCAAAAAAGTTATTTCGTTTTTCTTTTCTTTCTTTCTTTCTTTTTTTTTTCTTTGAGTTGGGATTTCATTCTGCCACCTAGTCTGCGGAGGTGACACAATCATAGCTCATGGCAGCCTCAACCTTCGGAGTTCAGGTGATCCTTCTACCTCAGTCTTCCATATAGCTGGGACTACAGGCATGTGCCACCACACCCAGTTGTTTGTTTGTTTGTTTTGTAGACATGAGGTCTCGCTCATGTCTACAAAATGAGCCCGGCTGGTTTCAAACTCCTGGGCTCAAGCAATCCTCCTACTTCGCCTCCCAAAATACTGGGATTATGGGCATGAGCCACTGTGATGACCCTCCAAATTTATTTCAAATGAGTGAGAGAATAGGATTCCAGACAAAGCATTGAGTACCTGGTGAATTAAAACAATGTATGCTATCTCTAAATATGTTAGCAGGCAAGAGGCAAAAACTTCTAAAGATAAAACACTTAAAAACAAGCATTTAAAAACTGGATGTCAAAGGTAAGATGATTTGTTTCAACAATAACTTTGAGCCAAGCACAAACATCTACAAATAAACTTGCTTTTTCTAATATATCCACGGTTTACATTCAGAGCTCTAAGAATAAACTATGTGTCAATTTATGTTTATTCTAAGCACAGATAGTTATTACAAATATTAAACATTAAAATATAAGAGAACATAAATTAACACTGAGTTTTAGTATTAAATACAGTGCACAGATCAGAATTCTACCTATAACAAATTTCTTAGTCTTTCCAGGCCTCAGTCTTCTCAGCTTAAAAATGGAATAAAGTAGTAAATAATACCTCATAGGGTTGTTTTAAGGATGAAATGAAATAATGTATTTATAGCATTTAGTACAAGATCTAGCACATGGCAAGCGCTCAAAATAAGATATCAAAAAGTGCTACCTGTTTGTTATCTGCCTGGGTAACTGGGTGAGACCTCGCATTTCTACAATAAGTCAAAAAATTAGCTGGGCGCGGTGGTGCAGGCCTGTGGTTCCAGCTACTTGGAAGGCTGAGGAAGAAGGATTGCCTGAACCCAGCAGGTCAAGGCTATGGTGGCCGTGAGTGTGCCACTGCACTCCAGCCTGGGCAACAGAGACTCCAACTCAAAAAAAAAAAAAAAAGTGATACCTGTATGCGGATCAGAAGGTGTGGGAACAAATTGGGCTAAAGTGTATTTATGTAAAGAATTATTAGGCTATAGTGACTTCATTAGATTATCAGAATTTACAGTATTTTCTTTTTTGAAATCATCATGATCAGGTTTTGAAAATGCTATTTGGTTATGCTTTCTAAATTCATTAAAATAAAAACATCTTACAAACCATAATATATGTAGCACTTAGGCAAGCTGAAATCTAGTATAAACACTGGCATTATGAGTAATTGGGATGAATTTGCAATCAGTGAGAGGGTGGTATAATCCGAAGGCAAAAAATTTTCTTAAATATGTTTGTTCTCTTCAAAGTATCTAAGGGATTTATATAATACTAATGTGTTTCCATGGCATTTAATTAACTCTCAATTTCTTAAAAGGCAGGCAAGCTAGGCTGGGCTTTCGTAATGTAATATACAAGGTTTTCCTCACTTCAACAGCTTATTTTTCTTACTTATATAAACATTATACTGTAAACTGTTGAAAAATAACATTCTTTTAACAATGTTCTCCTTTTCCAATTATTATTTAAAGGTTTGGACAGACGTGTCTTCCAAGGCCTAAAAAAAAAAACAACTGAAGTATGAAAATCTTTTTTTAAAATTTACATTATTCCATATGGAAAAACACTCATTACCTTGAAAGTATTTAAGGCCTAACACGCTTCGTGACTTAACGGTGTTATAGAAACTCCCTATTTGTCATATGTCAGATTTATGAAAAGCCAAAATAAATAGATATGTTTAATTTTTCTATTTTTGAATTTTTTTAGAGATAGGGTCTTGCTATGTTGCTCAGGCTGGTCTCAAACTCCTGGGTTCAAGCTATCCTCTTGCCTCAGTCTTCCAATGTGCTGAGATTACAGGCATGAGCCACTGCAACTGACCTGATAATGTTTAATTGTATCACTATTCTGCTATTTTATTAATTGCAGCAGTAACTTCTCTTCCAAAGGCTTTTTTTTTTTTAAACTGTAGAGTGACTACTCAATGATGGCTTTTTTTTTTTTAAATAACGATATCAAGGATCAAGAAAAAACCAAAGCATCCTTGGAAGTCAATAGTACACTTTCATGCACTTTAAAACATGTTAGTGAAAATGTAAATGCCATTACAAAAATGAAGTTTTCTCTAATCAAATGCAGATTTAAAATTTAGGAGGTGAGGGTAGTCCATGTTAAATACACCATTTATCCTCATGAAGAGCATAAATGATCCTTGAAAACAAAGAAAAAACAATCTTATCCCGTGATCACGTTTCCTTCCAGTATTATTCTTAAATGTGTAAGAAAGCGTGTCTTTGCAATTCTATTGCCATTTTATTTCAGCTTTTGAACGATAAACATGTCTTGCTGTTCAGCTGCTTGGGTGTGTAAGCATTTCTTGTGGTTATGCACAGTCACACAGATACTGTGACAGCCACAAAATGTTGAAGGGATTTGGTCCCAGAGGAGACTGTTGTGCTCTCTGCAAGAAGTTGGACACATAGCCGGGCTCGGTGGCTCAGCCTGTAATCCCGCGCCTTGGGAGGCTGAGGTGAGCAGATTGCCTGAACCCGCCGGTTCGAGACCCGCCTGGGCAATTTGGCGAGACCTCATCTCTACAATAAATCAAAAACTAGCCGGGCGTGGTAGCTCGCGCCTGTAATTCCAACTACTTGGAAGGCTGAGGCGGAAGGATCGCCGGAGCCCAGCGGGTCGAGGCTGCGGTGGCCGGGAGTGGCCACTGCACTCCAGTCTGGGCGACGGAGTGAGACGCCAGCTCATAAAAAAAAAAAAAAAAAAAAAAGTTGGACACATTTAAAAACTCACATACTGTCCATAAACATTATTTCAGGTATACCTATCTACCTATGCAATGTATATATGAAGAACTACTCCCGTTTTTAAGCACGCACTAAGATACAATTTACTCACTAAAAAACAATGACACATTAAATTGCATGCAAACCGGTGATCATCTTGAGAAAAAGATATTGTCCTTCAATCACTTAAAGTATTAATAGTATTTAAAGTATTAATTTGCTCATGGTTTAATAGTGCTACAGCAGGGGTCCTGCGAGCATGGCGGCGTCGACGGTGAAGCAGGACATGCCCCTGCCGGGGGGCTACGGCCCCATCGACTACAGGCGAAACCTGCCGCGTCG